>JAHWFP010120272.1:0-28439 GCA_023313725.1 Lithobius niger | reverse complement strand
CCTTGCCCTGTACACGCTCAATATTACAGTTTTATAGAAACTTTGCTAAAATGGTCACATGAAGAGTATAGAAAGAAGGTAACTTCATCTTTTATTATAATATCGGAGGCTGGCTAAAAGGAAAGCCTAAAGGAAAACCGCTTCTCCCCTCCTCGCGCCCGCATTGAAAATGCACTCTTCCACTCTACCTGCAGCCAAAAAGGAGCCAGGCATGAGTGGTCGATCAATCTGACAAGTTGTCGGGAAAATGTCCCGGGAAATGTGACTGGCCCTGTGCATTGCACGGACTTCCTCTAAGTATGACTAATAATATTATAATATTTTATTATGTAAGGTGACACGAAGCCGGAGTCTTATTACGTTCACATTCAACAATAATAACAAATTCTACTTCACCCTCTCCTTCAAAAGTTTTATTTATCACTCGGCATTACTTGTTCTTTTTTTTACACTCAGCATTTTGAAGGTGCTCTTCGTTCTACTTTTCAGTTCATTATTGGTATTGATATTTTGTTAAGTTAGATGGTAAATTATTAAATATATTTATTGTATACAATTCTTCCCTCATCATCTGAATTTATTTCTCCACAGAGGAAATTTCAGGTATTTACAAAGTGGTCCACAAAAAACTGACGACCCAAGATTTTCTAAGTCCAACTTTTCTAGTTAGCACCCCTCAGAATCAGGAGAGGACAGAAATCTTTCCGTTTCGTTAGTTTTGATTTCTGTCCCATCATGGTTCTGAGGGGTGCTAACTAGAAAAGTTGGACTTGGAAAATCTTTGGTTGTTAGTTTTTTTGTGGACCGCCCAGTACTTCTTAGGCTAGTTGTGACTTGTTTTTTTATCTTCAAGTTTATTTTTTAGTTTGAATTAAGCCTAGTTCTTTTAAGTTAATTACAAAAATTCTTAGTTGTTCAATACTCAAGAGATTTTGTGTTTTCTTGATTTCTTTTTGACTTCATAAAATAATGTTCTTAGTACCTTATTTGAAGTTTCTGTAATCTACCAATTTGTGTTTTACTTAGTGTTTCTGTAAATCTCAAGTCCATATAAGAAAATCCATGCTTGGCAAACAGTTTTTGTTTTTGTCATTTAAACAATTTCTTAGGTTGTATAATTTGGGCATTAATTGCTTAATTTTATTAATGATGGTATTTATGTGCTCTTCAAAATTCCAGTTGTTTTCAATTGTGATTCCTAAGAATCTGTCTGAAAATATATGCCAACGTAATAGCACAAATTTGGGTAAATTCCTAAAACTTGCTATGACATTTTTCTGAATTCTTAATTACAATTTTATGCTGGGAAGCCTATTGGCAATTTCCAACTAAACCTACGGCTCTGATGTGTTACAGGTTACGTAGCTAAGACTTAAGAAAACTCATTTCTGTTTAAAACAAGTTGACCTTCGCTGGTTATCTTCGTATCGGTACCAAGATAAGAAAAGCACCTCACCTTTGTGTTCATCATGCTCCTTTCATGAATTTTGCCCAATGAAATGTGTTTAAAGTAAGATAAGCAGATATTTTCCTACTTCTGTATGTACAACTATGTATGTAGACACTTGCTTAACTTAATAAGCGTTGCAGCAAGTTTTCCGAGAATGTGCTTCTTGTGATAATTAGAAAGAAAAACTGTCAGGTCAGGTGCCCAGTGTTTTTAATAGAGCTTTAGTTTTTTGCTAAACTAGCCTACACTTTTATCGAAGTTTTAAGAAAAATATCATGTTGTATGAAAATTAGTTAAACGAGGCCATTAAAATTTATTTCAATACTAGCCAGTCTGCCGTGTATTGCAATTGTGTACTTCAGTAGTGATAACTAGTCGGCTTGGATGGACTTAGCAATATCAAGTAGCGGTGTTCGCTTTTAATTAATCACTTCTGTGGTGATTTAGTAGCCGAGTGGCGATTGAGATTTAGACTAGGTGCTTGAGTAAATTGAAGTGGTGCTTCAGTAAACTGCCTTATTGGCAAAAAGTCTTTGCTATACTACCAGTCAAGGGAATGCGAGAGAATTTCAGGCTTCTCTAGCAGTTATGCGATAAATTTTGATATATTCTGTGGCCCCTGTCACGATGGGGTGAAGTGTCGGAACACGGGACTAAAACATACCGGCAAATAATCATAATATTGGCCAATTCCTGTTTGTAGTATCTAGGTTATTCGATTTAGGCCACTTGACTTGAGTGGTTTTACTTTCCAAACGGTATTACGGTAAATGGCCTATTTTAAAAACATCCATGGGCTGTTAAAATTAATTTGGTAAAAAATGGGTTGGTGGGAAGGCAGTAACATGCTATAATTTAGTTTATGAATCTTACTTCTGTGCAGGGACTGAAGGGGTTTAGCCTAGGTAACTCCATCACAGAAAAGTAGGCATTTTATGCGATTATTTGTATACATGATCTGGGTTCAGTCTAGCATTAACACAATGCCTTTTTTTTTCATGTATTTAGTTTGCTTTATGCGTGAAGCTTTTAGTTAATTTTCTTGTAGAAAAACCACGATTTAAGGGGATAAAACATTGATTCCATAAATGCATGAAGCTCTAGTCGCAAACACACCGTAAACACGGACTTGGTAATTGCTTCTCTTGGTTTCAGGGTTCATAAACGGGGTTCGTCATGCAAACCAAATAAACACACGTTTTCTCAAGAAACTTACAAATTTTCAGTGAAACATGCAGCCACCTTCAGTTCATTGGGAGTGTGTAGGACTTAACGGTTTCATGCCTGATGAAGGTTACTGCAAGTTGCCACTGAAAATTCGCAACTCTATTTAGAACTTGTTTTTATTTGGTTTTGCATAATGAACTCTCTTAATATTAGCTTTTCATCAAATTCTAGCAGAAAAATTTAGATTTAAAAAGGGGGCAGGAGGGGACTGTAACTAGGTTATTTCATGATTTCTGACCTTACAAAATTTTAGGGGGGTGGGCCATAGCTTTGTCAGGGCTGCTAATAAATAGGTGCTTTGCGGTAGTGACCACTTATTAATGTCCTGTTATTAGGCTTAATACAAGTTGGATAATTTTAGGTTCCAGTTTATAGCTTCCTATGTTTTTTTAAATTCTGCATAAAGTTCCCTCTCCTCCATTCTACAACTTCTTTTATGTCTTACTAACAAAAACCTTTCTATTTCTAATCAGCGGGTCAGGCCAAAGCACAGGAAGTACAGGGCCGTTTTTTTCTTCTCTCCATGCTGCCTGACGAAACTGTTGATTACTGGTTGGAAAATGGCTTGTCCAACTAACGACTTGGGCGTGGACTTTCCATTCTCCCCAGTTCCTCTCTCGCTTTGAAAGCTGTGCTGTTGGCGTGTTCTTTATATTTTTTAACCTTTCAAAACTAAACTGGACTAAACTCCCAAATTACATTGTAGAATGACATTACATTTTTACGCTTGGGCCAAAAATAAGCAGGAAGGGGAGGGGATAGGAGGTGTTGGCCTACCGATTAGGTTCATTGCCTATTCAAGGCCGAGCCTCATGTCATAAATAAGAACGGTTCAAACGTTTACGACATGGGTTAAAAAGAAGAAAAAAAATTCATTTATATAGGAAGTTTAAAATTGGACTGACTCATCTCTCAAAGTTGCGGCGGCTCGGCTTGGAGAGTTGATTCGAAACAGAGCATGTAAACTCGTGACTTGATTTTTATGAGGAAAAAGTTGTTGCCGGTTCAAGTTTCAAGGAAAAAAACTTTGTTGTAGGCATTCATGAGCCGCTTTTTTTGTATGGTGATGGTAAAATTAGCATCTTGGTAGATGGTCAAGCCTGATGTTAACTGTTGTAAAGTCTTGCACTCATCCTTGTGTCTGTGAATTGATTATCTTCATTCATTAGTAAGCACAAGAGCGTGTGAAATGCGTAAATGTTCGTGGGAGTTATATGCTGTAACTGTCACTTCATAGTCCATCCTTTGTCATAAGGTCTTCTGAAAAACAAGCTGTGGATTTCTTGACTCCAGGCCAGTTGATTCAATTTTGCAAAATCGAAGAAGTGCTAAAAGACATCGATTTTACGGCACTTGTATGCACTGGTGTTGAGCCAGAAGGCAAGTCACAATTTCTACTCCAGCAGGCCTTAGCTTGAAGAAGCCATGCACTTCCTTGCATGGAGATCGTTCGACGCTATTTCACATGAAGTTACCGCATGCCTGAATGAGTGACACTTTTGCACTGGATTAAAACCTACATAGCGTAGTTTAATTGTGGGTTGTCCCAGAATATAGTTACCATACAACCTGTCGTTCCACATTTGGCCACATGGTTTGCAACCAAGAATGAGAGATAGAACATGCTGTACTATTATCATGGGCACTCTTGTCAAGCCCTATGGTCCCTCCTTTATGCCACTCAGGTTTTAAGCTTTGAGGTGACACAAAAATTACACTTTCACATTTAATCACGTATTGCAATGAAAAAATAATCATTGGACAATGAAAATCACAATAACTAAAATTAAGTTTTTTTTTTTCCGGCGTTTAAAAACTAACTAATTCCCACTATTGTGCGATGCCTTTGTAGATTACGAACTGTGATTTGGACGCAGTTTCTGCCCAGTCATAGTAGTAGAAATCTTGTGAGTTATTACTTTTCTGTTAAGGCTGCACCGACACCGATACTGGATCGGACCGGTTTTCAATATCGTATCGGTATCGGCAAGCTTTGTTGAAATATTGATAACTGTGGAACGGCTTGAGATTACGACTTGCGGATGGATCGCGGCATTTTGCTCAGGAAATCACTGTTGGTTACTATTTAACAATTTATTTTGTTAATAATTATTGGACTTAAGAAGAAAACTAGCCTACACCATTGAAAAAAAAATTGGGGATACAATTTTGGATAGCCATTTGCTTTGGTACCGGTAACGGCAAAAATTTTAAAACTGGTTCAGTATCAGTAAAGTTGGTATCAGTTTAGCCTTACTTTCTATGTATTTTACTTCTTGGTAGCCTACATTTATATTGGTGTTGTTAAATTAGTAAGTACAGCTTTAAATGTGTTTTGCTGACTGCAGGCGTGAGCCTAAATCGTTGACAAAAAAGGAATTGTGCCCGATTGAATAAGTATGGCTTCACCAACACGAAAACAGTATCGATCAAAAGAAAACCTTGCAGTAAAAGGAAAATGGCAATTTTTAATGTAAGCTATCTCGTCACAATAGCAGCTGAAATCCAAAAATTGCCCAAAATATGTTTCCTCATCACCTAAATTTCTACTTTTCTCAGTGGAAACCAAGTGCTAGACCCATAATTCCTCCACCCTTTGTTTTTCCTCTCCAATTTTCGGATTTTTACTCTTTGACCCAAAATTAATTATCACTTCTTTGATCCCATTTATTTCTATTATAATTATATTCTGGACAACAGAATACACTAGGTAGGTATTCCATAACTGGTCAGGTCCATTGGAGTTTACATTTTATCATCGTTTCCAGTCCCAATGCAGAAACTATCAGGCTTTTTGCGCCAGTATGGCAGTCTTTCTGCAGGATTAATATTACTGAAATAGCTTCATGTTTCATATTTTCTGTAGACAAATTCTGTAGCGTACGACAGTGTGATGCCCTATTTCTGCCATGGGGGTTTCCAGAAATCCTTGAAAACCTGGAAAATAGAAAATAAATTCCAGTCCAGAACAAGAATTACCTTGATATCTTATTAAAAACTGGATGAAAAATTTCTTGACTATAAATTGCTACTCTTTGACTACAATCTCCAATTGCAAATTGTGTTATTTACAGCAAAAGAATTAAAACTAATTAAGTGACTAGCCTGTGTAGTGTACTTGTAATGCTACTATACGTTACTAGTAGTTTACCGCTGTTCTGGAACTATCATTCTATTATCTTTTTTTGTTGACTGTGTGGAATCAACAAGTAAAAAAAAATATGAATTTCCCGGTTTCATTTGGGCGAGTGCTTTAAATTGCTCATGACAGTAAACATTCTTGAATTTTAATCACAAGTCTTTGAATAGGCCAAGTCCTGGATTTTCATGCAGAGGTTTCTGTAAGAACTCATGATTTACGAATGTGATCCTCGTCTGTAAATCCATTTGGAATTCTTTGAGGTGAGGCCAATTCTTGGACAGATGCCATAGTATACCAGTTGTTTTGGACGAAAGTGTAAACAGCTCGTTGGTTTCCAATTATGTACACTTAATAGGTAACTTAGTGGCAATCTGTAGCCTGATAATGTGGATACGGGAACAAATACTGTATTGTAAACCTGTAATGCTTTGGAATTGATGCGCACTTATTCCTCATCCCAAAACTGTAGAAGGTTATACAAAATTTCCACCGTTATTCTTGTCCATGACGCCCTGTTTTGTAACCGTATGGGAGGGCTTTTTTTGCGAGGATTATGACATTTAATAGTAATATCTGATGCCGAAGAATTAAAAATGTAAGTTTCGGGGGGAAAATCCTAATTTTTTAATCTTTTGACACCCTGCCACATTCCCAGAAGGGCCATTTAGGTTCCATGTATGCTTGCTAAGTTCAGTTGCAACATTTGCATTGCCTGTCTGTTTTCGAGGCCAAGGCCTAGATCACTGGGCTGTGCTTTGGTCGCATTCCCAGGGAACCGTGTTTAGGCCCAACCTGCATCGCGTTTATGCGATCATTCACATAGGCTAGTACGTGGTTTGGGTTCAGTTTCTCATTAATGCTATGCCTTTATTCTCATTTATTGACTTTATTAGTTTATTTACTATATTTAGTTTACTTTATGTGTGAAGCTTTTAGCATATTTAATTTTGCTGTAGAAAAACTGCGATTTTAGGGGATAAAAGTTAAAACATTAATTTCCTTAAATGAGTGACGCTTATAGTTAATTCTAGCAGTAAAGTTGTGATTTGAGGGGGGGGGGGGGACGTACTGTAAATAAGTTATTTCTCGATTTCTGACCTTAAAAAGCATTTTTGCCCCTAGCTTTGCATCGGCTTTGTGTGGGCCCTAGCTTTGCATCGGCTGTTAATAGGTGATGTACGGTAGTTCTTTCGTTTATACCCTGCATGTTCAAGCTGGGGTGGGGGTGGTTAATGGAGGGCTACAGTATTGGACACTGAGTTTTGAATGCATTTCATAAAGCATTCATGCAGTTCTTTCTTCTGGACTAATGCGGTAAGGTTTGTTCATAACGATGCCGTGAACCTAACAATTAGTTATCCTGGAGAAAGAACCTTATCTTATGCTTCAAATTTCAGCACTCGCAATACTGTACAGTAGACCCTATATGTGTAACTTCAAAAGATTTAAAAGAAGTGGTTATTTTGCAAGTTCCTATTTCAAGAAAAAAGCTTGTGTGTGCTATCTTGGTTACTTGTAACAAGAGACTTACCTTCGACCATTTTATTGGTTTGATCTGACCGATTGCCTCCTAGTCTTGATTCGAGATTGTGAGAATGTAGTTTCTACAAGTTTTATTGAATCTGTGATAACAGGAGCTTATGAATGCATACATCCATAGGAAGAGGGGGGTGTACATGCTGTAGCTATCGCTTCACATTCCATCCCTTGCCACAAGGGCATCTGGGAGAGAAGCTTGGGTTTTGTTTCCCCGGCTCCAGGGCAGTTGATTCAACATCACTATAATTTTGTTTTGCCAAAGCAACGCTGGCATCAGATTTCCGGCGTGAGCATTATCTGGCATTGAGCCAGGAGGCGACGCACGTGATTTCTTTCTTACCCCAGTCAGACTGTATCCCTTTCCCCACGGAGTTGCCGCATGCCTGGACTAATCGTGGCCTATATATTAGGTTAACACTTTTAAAGATAGAGATAATTTTCTCACCTATTTCCTGAAAATAATTTTTTTACCTATTTAATAGGTGAAAATTTTCCAACCTGAATGTAATTTTTGCGTCGATTTATTAGGTTAAAACTTTTGGACCTATTTATTAGGTTAAAACTTTTCAGACTGAAAATAATTTTCACATCTATTTATTACGTTAAAACTTTTCAACCTAAACATAATTTTCACATCTGTTTATTAGGTTAAAACTTAATCCGATAATAATTTTTGCACCTATTTGTAGGTTAAAACGTTTTAACCCATAAATAGGTGCAATAATTATTTTTAGGTTAAAAAGTTTTGACTTTTGACCTTAGAAATAGGGTCAAAATAATTTTTGCACCTATTTATTCAGTTAAAACTTTTTAACCTGGAATTTTTTTCGTACCAATTTATTTGATTAAAACTTGTTAACCTAAAAATGACTTCGCACCTATTTATAAGGTTAAAACATTTTTAACCTCAAAAGAATTATAGGTTAAAAGTTTTTAACCTGAAAATATTTTGCCGCCTATTTACTAGGTTACAACTTTTTTGACCTTGAAACAGTTTTCACACCTATTAGGCCAAAAAAAAAAAATGGTTTAGTTTGCGTTACCCGACCGACCCTAAAGTCTTTTTTCGTCCAAGGGAAAAAAAATTCCCTTCCCTATTTTGACGCTACATCCTACGATACAAAAATGGTTCAAATGCTTCCTGGAAAAAGGAAAAATATTGCTCCGTGAACATGAATGTATCTTTATTGCATAAAACATTTTTAAATTACAATTTTTGAAGTAAAGACTTACTGATTTGGTAACTAAAAAAAAAAGTGTAAAAAAAGAGAATTTTCCGACCGACCGACCCTATTTTTTTTTAACTGTGTAACGCAAACCAAACAATTTTTTTTTGTTTGGCCTTAGGTTAACACTTTTATAACTTAATTTTAACACGTAATGTCCCAAAACAGTAGTTGCGACCAGTCATTTCAGAATTAGTCGCATGCGGTCTTGACCCTGAACGAGAGATGGAACATGCGGTAGCTTTTTACGGACACTGTCGATATCACTGTCGACACTGGTGATAGCATTGCTATAAAACATATATTTATTTTGTTTTTGCAAATTCATGACGAAAGTGGTGTCAATAACACTCAATGCTACTTTCCTAAGCAACTAACTACCTACCGAATTTCAAAGCTACGTTTCATAAGCCAACGAAACCGTTTTGAAAATTCAAGTTGAAGAGCAGTTACTATCACAAAAGATTAAAACAAGTAGCGTCCTGTGCGTAATGGTATCTTGCCAAACGTCTTAGTTTGTTTTGGCTGTAGGAAAACTATGACAAGGCTTTAATATCAATAAAGATGTGTTTTCATATAAGTTGATAATGTGGCCTACATAACAAACACCCTATTGAATCTGGTGGCATTGCATGTGTCATGCATTCTGGGTGTTATTTTGTATTGCAAAAGTGCTTCTCAAAAAACTGTTTTTGCAGAGGAAATTGAAATTGACTGAACATTTACCAGTCTGAACTATGTTTTCAGAGGTAGAACGTTCTTTGGTGGTAAAAATACTTACGCAGCTTACTTTTCAGTTTTGTTTTTTTCCAATCCCTACTTGGCTAACACTCTTGTAGGCAGGGGTAAGCTAGCTTTGTCAAGTCAAGATGGGTAGTAATCGGGCCCAATTTTTTTTTATGTATGTAGCCTAAACGGGGGGGTTGAGGGGTAGAACTGCGATATAATTTAGGTATTACGTTAATCCGAGTATGATAAATCCAGGGGTCGTAGAGTTCCTACTTTTTATAATTCCTTATTTTCCTACTTTTTTCCTGTTTTCAGATACACAGTTCCCTACTTTTTTCAGCCATGCTTATTTTGTTGTAAACTTAAGTGTAAATTGATAACATAACGTATCATATTTGAGTTCAATACGTAACGCACGAACTTCATTGGCGTACGTACTCGGTCCCTGACGTGTTTTCAACGTAACGAGGCGTTCTGCGCGTGCGCATTGAAAAGCATCACTTCCTGTTTCTTATCTTGCGCGACGGTTTCGGTTTCACAAGTCTCCCGTCAACGTCCAAGCATAAATTGTTGGATAAGTGCTGAGCCTACTATTATGTTTCCACTGTTTAAATTTAGTACTACCTGTTTGTAATTTCGTTTCTCGATACAATGAATGAGTATTAAAAAACCTTAAGTGTTCTGTATTACGTCACCATTTGCGTTGGGCTTGCTGAGCCAGCTCTGATAGAATGGTTTCGTCACACATTTGGTTATTTCCAGTTTGCAGAGCGTCGACAACAAGAAATTATTTGGAAAATAGGGGTGTGCGATACTCGAAAAATTCGAGCCGAGCCGAGTATGAAACTTGTACTCGAACTCGGCTCGCTGCTTGCGTCCATACTCGAAAAAAATCGATTCCGGCGAAAATGCGATAACTTCGCCAATTTTTGACCGATTTTGACATTCCAATATACCAAATTGATCGTCTCGACGAGAGCTTTCCAGTGGTGCAGATTAAAAGTCAATAATTGAAGCCATTTTCAAGTTATATCCTTAAAACTGGAAAACCATGACCCACACAGTCAGCTAGGCACCATCTTTGTTCTTATTATCTTACCAAATTGAAGAGAAACTTGCAAACAAAATATTTTCATCAAATACTCGAACTCGGCTCGATACTCGATTCTTCTGTTGCAAACTCGGTTCGGCTCGACTCGAATTAAAAATTGTCTACTCGCACATCCCTATTGGAAAGTTATTAAGCTAAAATTGCGTGTTGGTGCAGCAGCTTTTCATTACTGCTAATAAAATAAAATTGTATCACTGTCGTTGGGTACGTTATGGTGGACACTGCCGCTGCCCTTTTTTCATTAAATCATTGCCGGTCGAAATTTGGTATGTTGATCTAGGGTCCTACAACAAAAATGTAATTCGTACTTTCGCGAAATTGTGACCGATTTTAACATTTCAATAGACCATTTTAACCAGTAGCGTGCACAGACCACCGAGAGGTCAGGGGCAACATCTGTAAAAGTACACGCTGAGGTATTGTTTCTGGAGACTTTTATTTGCTTGTCAGTTTTGTTTTACCCTTTTTTAAGCTTGTCTGTGTTTTTTACCATTTTATGCCCCTTTCTGCCCCTTCTTTGCCTTCTTTTTGCCCTTTCTAGGCCTCTAGGCCCTTTCTCTGGTTGCAGCACCAGCGTTTATCGGGTCAGAAAACCAAAATATGACCTTTTTTTTTTACAAAAAGAGTAATAAGGGCATTTTTTCGAAAAGAGCAGGGGCTATGCCCTCCCCCCAATGCCCTGCCCCCCTCCTGTGCACGCCAGTGATTTTAACCAGCTCTAAACGAGCTTTCTTATGCCTACACTTCAAGACTATCTCAAACAACTTTGGAGTTAGGCTATTTAGCAAAAACTAAACATCAAGTATGAGATGAGGAAGAAAAAATAGCGTAGTAGCGATATATTGTTTTTTGCTCCTTTTTACATCCTCCACTCTCCCCCTCTTCTTCCCAACGGCTATAATATTAAAATAGTAGAGATGGAGTCTTGCTGAAGAGAATGCTTATATATTAGCGTCGCGGTGGAGATTATTACAATATTGCTGGCAGGTTGTGTAGGCTTTTTTTTTTTTGGAACAAGTTACAAATCTTTTAAAATGTTCAGAAAAATATTGTCTCAAATACGACCATGTCAGACTTGTCGGGGGGCGCCCCCCCCCCACCAAAAAAAAACAATAATAAAAAACAACTAGAGCCATGGCTGTATAGCTTGAAGAACTATTTGTTTTTACAGCTGCTGCCATGGGATCAAGTTATTAAAGAGATTTTTGTTAAATTGGATTTGGTAGCCTAGATTTAAGAATGCTCTTGAAACGAGTAAGCTTTTATCACATTTACTGTTATTAAGCCCTGATATGATGCCGAGGAGTTCCTTATTTTTACCTACTTTTTAGTGAAAAATTCCTTATTTTTCGTTATTTATGACTTACAAAATTCCTTATTTCCTATTTTTTCCCCCTTGAAAAGTGTTATAGCTATACTAGAAACTGGCTTAGCTGTTCGAGAGCATCGTCAGGTAAATAACTTAAGGGAGTTAGTTAAAGAAACGAAGTTAGTTAATATTAAAAGAAAAACAATGGATCCTGGACCGCCAGTCTTACCACATTTCTAGGAATTAAACCCTAGTCTTTGGATTGGACTGCCAATGAAACAGTGGCAAGTTAGCAATAATCTTAATTAGGGATAGTCCGATATTGATACGGTATTTTTGCTATATCGGTATTGGACCACTGTAAGGATTCCGATGCAGATATTCATTACGTCAAAAAATGCTACCGTTTTCCCCGCAAAACTGACACCAAGCGCGGCAAAAGCAACAACCAAGTGAGAAAAGTAAAGCCATTTGCTCAGTTTGTAATGAAAATGTAGCACTTTATGGTTCCTATGCTGTAAGTTTTACAACAACCATCTTAAAATCTAACTGAGAATGTGAATAAGATTCAAAATGCTGTTATTGCTGCAAACAACTTTTTGGATAATCTTAGCAGTTGGAACCCATGCAAAACCAGAAACTGAAGTTGCGTTTGCATGCAAATTAAATTTGTATTCCTGTTTTCTTTTATATTGGTATCGGTATCTTAATGGATCGATTGGTTTTCCCTTCATCGGGATCGGATTGGTAAAAACTATATCGACCGATCCCTAATCTTAATGGCATTAACGGTCTAATAGGCTACTTTGTTAGCCCATTCCAAAGACCCTAGTTCATTTCCAGAGCGGTGATTTTTCATCACTAGTGCTGCTCATTTGTCACACTTAGCTGTGCACAATATTGGGTCTGTTGTATTTCGCTATTTACAAATAAAATATGCAAGTCCCTGGTTAAAACCTAGTAAAGCTAAATTATTGTTCTCAATATTTACGTTCTCATTTTAATTATCTAAGCATCCTTTTCGTGATTTGTGTGTGTTCCGTCTTGTTTCTTTCTCTTTTTGTGCTGTACTGTCCTCTTTAGCTAACTATAAACTAAAATATGTGTTAGACCAACTTCCTGGCTACTGTCGTGCACATTAACTGCAAATATTTAATTAAATGTTCCCATAATGGTATTATTGGAAATGCCCAGACCCCTCCTACTCTGTGCTGAAGATGCAGGACTCGTGAGCAAGAAGTTGTATGCCTCTGGCTGACAGAGGACGGAAGTTCAGGTGGTTGGGCAGGTGCAATGCACTCACAGCTCAATGTCGGGGGCAGCAGGTAGGAAAAAAAAGTTTGGGAGAAAGTGCAGCTGCCTTCTTTCCCACCTGGCTGCTACCTGCATGACGTATACATAAAGTGTAGGTGGCTTGCTCTTGAAAGACTTAAAATAACAAATAAAATCTCATTGTGCGCTAATAATCGGAGCAAAAATAAGAATGAGTTAGCATATTTCATGGAGATAAAACATTGTAACATTAAAATATAAACAAATCAAATTTGTGTATGATTATGGTAACAATTCAGAAAGTAATCACAGGAAATGAATTGTGTAGGCTTAACTGCGTCAGGAATGCTCACTAAGATAGTAAGAATAGATGGTTATTTACATTAGCAAGGGTGAAAGAGGTTTAAAGTGCTAGTGAATATGGTGGCTGTTGATTGTGCACCTTGCTGGATGTTATCGCGTGGAGTGAGCCCTACATTTTTGTGCACACCTAGTTATTTTTTTTTCTTTTTATTGCGTGGGCAGGAGTAGGCTAGCTTTGTCAAGTCAAGATGGGTAGAAATCGGACCTAATTTTTTTTATGTATAAAGCCTAAACAGGGGGTGAGGGGTAGAGCCGTGATATAATTCAAGTGTTATAACGAGCAGCTCAGGTATCTAGCAGTCCAAACTAGACCAAACAAATGTGCACAGTTTTTGTTTTGTTTTCTGTATAGGATACAGGCAAAATCAGAAGGTCACATGTAAATCCAAGTGGCGTGTTCTTAAGTGTGGATAAACGAGTAGCTCTGTCCCTCCTCTAACATAATAATTATTGAAAACATTCATAGTTCTAATGCACAATCTCAACAAACAGAATATCAGTCAATCAATGTTCAGCTAATTTTCTACAGCTTTTACGGATATTGATGTGATATTTCCTTCCTACTGTCTTCCTCAGGCTTCTAGGTTAGGTATTTGTTTATCTACATAACTTGCGCTCATCGCGGTTTGAAATTTGCCGCGACTGTGGCGTCCAGTATTTGTGAGGTTTGTCGCTCAAGTGTTATGTAAATAAAAGTAGAAGCCTGTGGAAAACGGTGGGAAGGAAATATCGCATCAATTTCTTTAAAAGCTGTCGAAAATCAGCTGAATATTGACTGACTGATATTCTGTTTGTTGAGATTGTACGTTGGAATTATGAATTTTGCCGATAGTGTTTTCAAAATATCTCAAGGTTGTGTTAGCCACTTTGGTGTTTTCAAGTAGGACATGTTTTGGGTAATGAAGTCTTCAACTGTCCTAACCCAACCACTGGTGTGGTGCACAACTAACAGTATTTTTTTTGTAGTTATGGAAGTACAGCCTAGGAATCTTATCATACTTGCTGAAGCACTGAAATGCTTCTGACGCCGTTGTTACTAAATGGGAATTTTGCAGTTGTTTGGCTTAAAATTTGGATAAATCGGGATATGGCAAAATTAGGGATGATGAGGAACAGAAAAATTAACGCTTTTTTGTCAAAATCGCTGCACTTAGTGCACGGCAAAAAATTTTCGATAAACTTTTAAACGATGGAATAAATGGCAGCGTTCATCTTCATCAGCCTTCTTTTCAACGTGTCGGGAAAATTTTGTTTACATGTTGTTATGTACTCGCTTTGTAATTCAATTAGAGATGTTGGGGCATCTACTTATTGAATTTTTCGAGATGAAATCTTTAACCACATAAATTTTTTGATAGTTGTCTGAAATTTAGGTCAGTAGATCTTGCAGATTGTCGCATCGGTATCGGGTTAATGTTCGACTGGATTTGATGAACATAACGGATACGCCGTCGTTCCCGAAAAGATGCACGTTTTCCCGTCCCAAATTTTAACGTATGCATTTTGGTATTCTGATTCGTTTCCAAAAAGTATATCAATATGTATTCAGTTTCATAAAATTCAAGCTGTAAGGGGTTATGGTCTGTCCACATCGGAACTTCTTAACGATTTCTGCCAGATATCATCCCGAGTTGTACCAAGATTGCGGCCTGCGTAATTTTATATTTAGTTTAACACTTGGAAGTATCAGTCGGCGCCGTCTTAATTTCAAATCAACAGTCGAACCTAATTAGGTTTCTAACTGTAAGTGAAAAACTATAACCAGATTCGGTTGCCAGTAAAAGCATGGTTACCCGAACATAGGGGGCAAAAACTGGAATGGTAGGATGTGAAAACGTAAACCTACTGCTACCTGTTTTTTTTTTTTTTTTGTCTTTCAAATCCAAACATGACCAAATCTCACTACCCACCCCAACAGGAATTTCCCCAAGACTTTCCCTGTTCGAGACTCCTTTTTCTCCATTATCATAACATCTCTCGGTGGGATGGTATGTACGCCGCTAACCACATCACAAAGAAAGTTTATAATGCCAACGGAAATATAAATTGCCAGCAATTTTAGCATTCTTATTCTCGCATGCTAAAATTCCAAGTAATGTATAGGCCTACTTTAGTTTTTAGCAATAGAAACAGAATTTAGCCGGTGGGATGGGGGAATCCTCCCTTTTTAATAAAATGTAACGTCTATTTCATGCAGAATAATGTTCTGATGATTTAAACAGCTAGGCTACTGCTTTTTCATTTTTTAGTATTTGTTACATTGTTCGACATAATGTTGTGAATTTTCGAAAAGCCGTTGTTTTTATTTACGAACAAAAATAAACAAGTATATTTTTTTTCAAAAAGGTCACCGTTCCACATGATGGCTTCATTATTTCTTGTTGGTGCTGGTTCGGTACTTCCAGTTTTACGATTTTGTTACCGCTCCTCCTGGCGATGGTCAGTGTCGTAGGGATGAGTTAAAAGAACTGATTACAGTCCTTTTACGGCTTAAGTGCTACATGCGGTAAAATGCAATAAAAGGAACTGTTTTGCACATTGCCATTTAAACCTATTTTGCGCACCAATTGGCAACAGATGCGTTGTATTATATTGTGTATTAGGTCATATTGTGTGCAAAGCGAACATATTCATTGAGATACACCTACAAGTGCTGGAAGTAATAAAGTACAAAACTAAAAGTTGGTTTACATTACCAGGTACACATAATGTGTGTTAGTGTAATATTTTTTTGTAGGCCTAATTAAGCTAGCTCCAGAAGACATGGCTAACACTGTCACGAATTTTCAGTTTTAACACTTGCCAACTGGTGACTAAATTGAGTTTACTACTGATAATGTCTATTGTAGGTATCAACATAATCGGCCAGATTTTTTTTTTTTGCCTCATTGTTAATATGCACAGTACTGACCTTTTTAAGCCCCCATCATTTACCACCACCACTCTGCAACTACTTGGCACTTGCACCGAAAGCTGCTGCTTATTGCCTTGAACTTAGGGATGCACCGAATACAAAATTTGCCGAATACCGTATATACAACCGAATACTTAAGTTGCCGAATACCGAATATATATAACTGAATGCTCAACTTGCCGAATACCGAATAGTTAAACTGCCGAATACCGAATTATTCGGTTACGTGCCAAATAATGGCCGAATACCGAATTATTCGGCCAAATACCTGTAATTTAAACATATTTGATCATTTTTTCCTTCTTTTAGAAATGTCAGAAGACAATTCCTCACAAACCAAAAAGTAAATGCTTAGCTTAACGTTCTTACATTCCCACAATTACAGAAATTTATACTTGAAAATATTCGGCCGAATACCGAATATCACTATTCGGCCAAAATCAGTATTTGGCCGAATACCGGATATCACTATTCGGCCGAATACCGAATAGCACTATTCGGCCAAAATCAGTATTCGGCCGAATACAGAATACTTGAATTTTTGGCCGAATAGGCCGAATACCAAATATTCGGTGCATCCCTACTTGAAGTAAACGTACTCATGCACCGAGCTGCTTGTCCTTAATACTAATTTAAGGTACGAAAAAAGTCTGAACACTAGAACTGCTTGTATAAACACCAAAATTTTAAAATTATTCAAAAGTGATTTTGGGATTAAAAAGTCTGCCTGAATCATGAATGACATTCATGAATATTGGGACGCACATACAAAAACTGACACACATATGGATAACAAATTCCTCTCTGGCGACTGGAAACATAAAAGTGGCTACAACGTTTTTTCGAAAAATGGCTAGTAAACTGAATCATTTCATGGGATTGTTTAGCATTTGGCTACACATTTTGTAATGCTGTAACTGCTAATTACTGAGATTGCCGTTGAACATTCGTGGTTATGGTACGGTACGTTATTGCTTTTTATCTATGGAGAAATTGCGGTTGATAGACCAGTTGAATTTTGTTTTTAGTTGTGCCCGCGATGGCAGAAGAGAAAAGCGACCCGCAGAAACCTGCTGGGGACGGAACTGGCACTGGGACAACCCCTGTCCAGGAAAATGGCCCAGCTAATGACTCTTCTCCAAAATCAAAGTCTCGACCGCCGCCTTCGACTAATCGTCAGCTGGTATGCCGGGTGAAACTGTTGGATCAGTCAGACTTTGAATGCTATGTCGAGGTAAGAATGGTTGCTTGTTCTTTCATTTATCGGTAAGTAATACTAATCAGGAATTACGACATATCGACCATTAATCACTAGTCTACCATAAACTGGATAGATAATGCCAACCTCCTTTAATAGTTGAGTGGGCTTTTGCTGTAGTGGGAGATAATGTCAAACGCTGTTTGTCTTACAAGAGCCTAAAGGAACACAGCGGTTCAGTCAAGATAAATCCAATACTTAAATGTTGTAGTAAGCTTTATTTACATACTTTTATTTTATTTCCATGATGTAACCAAGATTGGCATCAAAAGTGACATGGCCTTGGTGAGATGGCTCAGGTGACAAAGACATCTTGAATAGTGATGGGCTTTGTTGGTTCGATTCCGGGCCACGTCGCCAGAATTAAATATAAGTTCATAATAAAAGTTATCAACTCTCGGGCATTTTCAGTGTATGATGTTCACTAGTATGCTATTGTGTTTCCTGTCCCTTGTATGATTTACTGATATTTGTGCATACAGACTGTTATCTCCATTTCAAAACCACTCTTAACCATTAGCCTGTGATGTAGTACACTATGACTATACATCTGACTTCAATATCTTGATAAATCTTTTTTATAAATTAGAGAAAAGCGAAGGGTGAGGAACTTCTGCAGAAAGTTTGTGATGCCAGTAACCTCTTGGAGAAAGATTATTTTGCGCTTACGTATCGTGATGCTACTGACGCAAAGGTTAGTAGATTTCTGATGATGTAATAATGTACGGTATTTGCTGCTTGTTCGTCAAACGTAGTAACTTTCAGTTCCTTTTTGTTAATAAAGATTATTTTTTCCAGTGCTGGTTGGCAAATGACAAGCGCATTAGCAAGCAAATACAGAGTAAGTTTTAATTTCGTTGACTAACAAAGTTAAACAAAATTGTTCAAATTTCAAGACTCGCGAATGGTTGGTGATCAAATATTCCTTGTATCTTCTTCAGGGAAAAATCCATAAAAGAACTAGCAAGCAACTGCATCTAATAATTGACTAAAGTCCATTTAAATTTTGAATATGACACACTTCACAGTAGGCCGTGGGTTTACTGGTCTCTGATGGTTTCTCCCTCTTTCGGGGAAAAAGGGAGGAAAGGTTACAACTACTTGTCAAGTTCCGGAGCAGATCAGGTGTGGCTAATTGTAAGACTCGACAATGCGAGGTATGTTGCACGTTCATTAGGGGCACGAAAATGTGCTAGACCTCTCGTATCATAGTCTTACAATTTGCCACACCTGCTCAGTTTGACAAGCAGTGACAATATTTCCTCCCTCCTTCCCTGAAAGAGGGAGACACCATCAGTGACCAGTAATTCCAACCCATGCCTACTGTAAATTGCGCTATATTCGAAATTTAAATGGATATTCGCCAATTGTTAAATGTAGTGGCTTGCTAGTTCTTTTCTGGACTCTCTTCTGAAGGAATATTTGACCACCGAAACTTTGCAAGTGTTGAACAATTACTTGAACAATTTGGTGTTAATTACTCCAGACTTAAATCATGATTTCAACAAACCAAGTAAAATTCCCAAACTCAGTCTTTAGAGTTAAAACTTTCAGTTTTATAATAAAAGATAAGTACAGTAGTCGATTATTCCGAATCTAAAATTTAATTTTACAATGAACACCTAGGTTGTACCACAGTGTTTGTTAGCATAAGAGTTCTAGCAATGAGACATTGTCAGAGAAATAGGCCTAGTATTGAAAACTTGTAAGCAGAAAAATTTTAACCCTAATTCCTCCATCCTTCAACCACCTTCTCCCTGCTTCTCCCTGCTGTATCCTCAATATGTAACCAGTTATTAACCACACTGTTAATCTTTAACAAAGTTACGAGACTTGCTATGCATAAAAATAAGAGGGTGTGTGCAGTGGATGGTTTTCTATGGTGAGTTTATAATGTGGCAAATTGGCCTACCCAACACATTCAGATTGATGATTCAGTGTGTTATCTAAAGGAAATAATCTCAAGTGTGCTGTACAAACAAGCCGTACAAGCGGAACCAGCTGTATCGCGGTTTAAACTTAATCTCGCTCATAAAAAGTTACTGTACCAAAATACAAGTTAAGTAAAAAGAAACTTTAATGAAATGGTGGTCAATAGGTTAAAGTTCCAAGCAAAATAAATGGTATTTTAGCCACAGTTAAGTTAAAAAAAAAGTGTTATGGTTGAATTTTTTAACTAGAATTTTTAAACCCAGTTATAAACATAACCGACCGTGTTCAAGGCACACATCAATTTTATATTTATATAAACATTAAAATTTGCGGCAGTGAATTAGGAAATTAAAAGCCGGTTTCCCTATTCCTATTTTCGCAGATGGTCCGTGGGTGTTTGGTTTTGAAGTGAAATTTTACCCTCCTGATCCAGCACAGCTGCAAGAAGACATCACACGGTAAGTATTTAATAAAAATTAGCATGGATGTCGTAATTTAGTAGACAGACTAATAAATGACCCTATTTGAAGCTGAGCAGCCTTGCTTGAGTAACTTTGTTTAAAGATTGGGGGGAAAATTTTGAACGAATATTCGAATATTTTTTTTGCGAATAGTCAAATATTTTTCCCCCTATTCGCCCTACCCCTAGTTTACTATGACAAAAAAATTCACGGTCAACTCCTAACTTGTAACACTAAAAAAATCATTTAAAATGATACTGATTATAATGAAATTCCATTTTGAATGACTTCAAAAAGTCCCAATATTCACGTCCATCCAAAAATGCTTCCGTTTAGTTATTAGCTAAATATTGTTTATTTACGCTCTATACCCAAATAATTAATTAATTAATTAAAGAAGCTTCCATTGCTGCCCATCAGATGGACACCCTGCTCATCTTCCAGTAGGCATTGCCACCTATCCCTCACTGAGTTTGGGCACTGACCTAGTCGGTCGTGCCTTGCTATCTCTTCTCGTGAAATGCCCAACTGTCACGTTCTGGCAGTTAGAATTTTCAAAAATGTAAGTGTGCTTGCACTTTAATCCAGGGACAGGCACGGGCTTGTAGACATTGTAGGGCCTGCAAAGAAATTTAGGTGAAATTCTTAAGAAGTTTGCCTGCAACATACGGAAAATGAAGTAAATGAATTTGAACGTTCATAGCATTCTAAAACGGGACCAACAAGAGACGACTGCTTCGTCCAAATCCAGTTTTGATAAGAGTAAAATTATTAATATTAACAAATAAATTATAGTCCTAATGTCCCCTATCACAAATTTTCGCAAATAAAATTTTGACTCCTTCCGACTTTTCCCATGCTGTGATGAGGGGACGGGTGGGGAGAAAGGTTAGGTAGCAGGCACAAGTAGTAGAAGTGTCTATACTACTAACTAATCTCAGGGAAGAAGGTTACACCAATGGCAAGTGAGTCGACATGCAGTGTAGCGTTCTTTTCCCAATGCACACGACAAAAATAAAGGCTTCAAAGGCAGATGTTCAATTGTGCTTATCGTTAAATTTAATGAAGTTTTTAGTTAATTTAAATTTCCAGCAGGCAAAAGACCATTTGAAGAGAGGATATGAACTCTATTTCACGATTTTTACTTAAAACTTAAAAGCATCTTGGGGGTGGGCGTTTGCTTCCACCAGGGTGTAACGGCAATTTACGGTATTGTGCTGTACAAAGCCTAGAGTGTTAGTTAACAAAGTGTTATTGGATATACAACTATAAAATGCCACAATGTTTCGTCAATTGGCTCAATAATCAATATCTGAATGCAAGTTAATAAATGCAGGTCATTCCCTCACAATACTTAGTAACCTTATTTCTTTTACAGCTACCAGCTTTGTTTACAAATCCGAAATGACATTTTGTCCGGAAAGTAAGTAGTCGTTTTTTTGTTACATTTTTGTACCATTATTTTCTTCTGAATCACCACTATATTAGGAAACTCCATGTACCAAAAGAAGTTTAGCATGTACTTAGCTAGAAAATGGTTGTGAGAAAGCTTTATTATTTTTTTACGCTTGGATAATTTCACCTCACTAAATTCTAATTTGCAATGCAATCCCTAGACTTGAACCTTCAAGGACCACTTCACCTTTTTTTTTTGCCAGCATTGTTACTCTGTTATGCAGCCAAAAACAGTTAAGAGGTGAAAATATAAATGTGTAGATTATTCCTTTATTCTCTCACAACTTACACAACTATGCGTGTAAATAAAGGATACATTTATGAATCGCTGGAAATCGAGCTGTTTTTAATTTATTTCAAGGATCAACTGGTGTGGTAAATTTTGTAGGTTCTTAAGTTTTCTAGTATTTGTCGGATTTGAGGTTTACTGAAAATGGCTACGGTACAGCCTCAATCATAATGCAACTTGGATCTATCCAAACTGATACTGTTTTATGTCTGGTGGGTGGGATTGATAATGGTATCCTGAATTGCTTAATCTTTCTTCGTAAAATATGGTAAATTTTTTTTTCTAGGCTTCCTTGTTCGTTTGTGACGCACGCTTTGCTTGGCTCGTACATTGTTCAATCTGAGCTTGGAGATTACGATCCCGAGGAGCACGGACGCAATTATCTGTCCGATTTCCGTTTTGCACCTAACCAAACAACGGAGCTCGAGGAGAAAGTTACAGAACTGCACAAATCACACAAGTAAGTGTGTGTTACGTGGTAAGACATATTTGATACTTTTGACAATCCCTACTAGTCTTGTATAGCTTTAGCCATGGCACCATAAGGAGAGAGGACAAGTTTGCTAGCTGAATCCCATTGAAAATTCCTACGTTTTTTTACATGCTAAAATCGACATGAGCACGAGATATCACTGGGCCCTTCTCTTCGCGAAACTGCCATGGGTGGCCCCGAGTGGGTGGCAGAAATTGAGTGGTTTTGTATTCTATAATCCTGTAACGTTAGCACTTTTTAAAGCCTCATACGTACTAAACGACTGGTACTGAGCTAGCCATGCATCGTTGTGCGTGGTCTTCTTGACCGTCATAGTTCACTGAGAAGGACAAATTGCTGCTGTTCTGATTCAATAGTGGCTAACTTGGCGTGATATAATGTACAGCCTTCACGTGTCGTATAGATCAGTTGCAAAATTTGAAGTGGTATTGTGTTTGCTTGGGGACGATAGTATTAATCACCAGGCTATGTTTGTGTTCCTGCTCGATTTGTCTGGGCACCCACGGAAAACTTAACGAACCTTGCGATGCACATTGGCAAGGTTACTTTTTCATTTAGTGAAGGAATTTACGTGGCTCTAAGAAAGGGTGCTAAAACAAATTGAAATCTGTATAAAGAAATTGTTTTTCACTAATAATTTCACTGCAACGCAAGCATTATGTTTGGTTCTGTGCTTCAGGGTTGCCCGAATAAAATAAATTGAGATATGGCAAAAATGCTGTTCATGTCGGAATTTCTTCTTATTAAAATCATTCCTCAAGTAAACTTTTGACGAAATGGGTGACCTTAAGTTTGGAACTACTCACTATTTACGAGAAAATACTTGATAAAGTAAACACTTCTGCTGCGCAAACTATGTACAAGCTAATAAAGTCATACAAATCGTGTGGCATAAATGTTTAAAAGTACTAGACAGTGAGGTTCTTATTCTAGTTTGCAAATTGTTTTGTGGAGACGTTAGGTTTACTTTTGTAGGTTATTAATTTAAAATTTTAAAGCATATCATTGTCAGTCATATACCAAACAAACTAATTCCAGTTATGTTAATTTTCTTTAGAGGTCAAACACCCGCAGAAGCGGAATTGCACTATTTAGAAAATGCAAAAAAATTGGCTATGTACGGGGTTGATCTGCACCAAGCAAAGGTAAAAATAATACTGTTCTGTGCATGAAACTCCTGCTATGAAGGAAATTGTTAATCTTAAATTCTGATGATGAATAATTTCATAGGACTCAGAAGGTGTGGACATTATGCTGGGTGTATGTGCCAGTGGACTTCTTGTGTACCGTGACCGGTTGCGCATCAATCGTTTCGCCTGGCCGAAGATTCTCAAGATCTCGTACAAGCGGAACAATTTCTACATAAAAATCCGGCCTGGTGAGGTAAGTCCACTGTCACTTTAAAATGCATATTATATTGATTTACTGTTAAGTGCAACTTAAAGTAACGAATATTAGGCCACGCAAAATAAATTGTTTGGTTTACGGGCGAGGTTGCAAATTGAAGCACCAGGTATTTTATTTTATTTAACTGACCACATTTCTTTGACATCTACCTAGCTCAAAGATGAAAGAATATGAAGTCAGCCTAAAAAAAATATAATGTTGCTAAGTAATATGTTATTTATGTCATCTAATATCCAAAGTTTTTTTATTTTTGTCAAATAATTTCTTAGTGGTTTGAGCTAGAGGTTTGAAATTGGCACCATTGAAAAGCTCGTTTCGAGGCGGTTAAAATGGTGTACTGGAATGTCAAAAACTGTCAATATTTGGCGAAAATGTGATTTTTAGCAGGTGAACCAAAATTCAGATAAAAAGTTAGTTTTGACCCTCAATAATTTAAAGCACCCGTACGCGCCTGTAAACCAAACAATTAACTTTGCATGGCCTTAAGTGGGCATTTTAATATGGCATATCTAAACAGCAGTAGTGTTAAATAAATGTGTTGGTGATTTTTCTGGTACAAGCTACTTGTCGGCACTCAAACCACCTGACTATAAAAATTGGTCGACTAGTAATTTGCTCAACATCACGAACTTCGCAAGCCGCTAGGGTTCTTATCCAATTTTCTTCCACATTCAAATGTTGTGCCATTCATCTGGTCCTTCCCCAGTCCCACCCAGTAAAATTCCTTCAGATTTTTATTCAAACGAAGTGATATCGGAATAGCAAAGCAGTAGGCATCAAGCAGATGACCTCTATGCCCTAGTGTGAGCCCAGGCGATAATAGGTGAGAGCTAGGTTCCCGCTTCGCTTGCGGGAAAAGGCAGTCTTTTGGTACTTCCTCCTGTATGGGCAGATTCCGTTTAAAAATGGAGGCGAGTATGTTATAGCTAAAAACTTAAATTTTCCCTTCTGGTCGGAGCTAAACTTGTTTTTGCTTGCAATAACATACGAACTTCATTTGACTCACCATTCCTCCCCTCTGTTCCATGTCAAAGACTGCAACTTGGCCGTTCTGCTACAAACAGAATTGCTGGAGTGTCCATGGGCAGTGAGGCGTGCGGCACGGGAATCTGTGGCACGACAGATGGAAGTGGCCCGAAACTTTCAAGGGTCTTGACATGGAGAAAGAGCTCTTTTGTTGGAGAAAACTGTATAAAAATGGCTTTTTATAAAATATAAAAGCAATTTTAGCCCCGATAGGAAGGGGAGTTACTGTGGAATTCTAAAACAGATTAACAATTATTCTCATTAATATTTCTTTGATGACAGATGTTTCTGTTACGGTTTTTAAGAGTGAAGGTAGACAAAACAAAACCACTTGTGAAATTTTTGGGTTTAGGTTTACTAACAAATTTGAAAAACATGATGGAATTTTTTTCGTCAAGTTTCGTGTCAGTAACGAGAATCTGAGAATGTTAAATGTTAGTGACGAAACCTACGATTAAGGTTTTAACAATTAACAGTCCTCTTTACAATGTTTGAACAAAAATTAACGACTTTGGGGTTTAGTATTCCACTAATACGTGCACATTACTGTAGCAAATATTCCCTTTGTTCCAACCGACTATAATCCCTGTTCTGCCAACCGACTTAATCCCGACCAATGTTTTTGTAAATACTGCTGCAAATTCATCCTGTATCTATCCAACCTTACTGCCATGACTTGCTAGCACAACGATGTCATTCCTGGCAGTCATTGTTCTTTTGTTATTTTATATCTGTTTTCGGTTTGATAATGTTTCTGCATGAGGAAGTAGTAGTACGTGCTCACGGTATATTAACTCTTTTTCTCAGTTTGAACAATTTGAAAGCACCATTGGATTCAAGTTGGCCAATCACAAGGCAGCCAAACAACTTTGGAAGGTGTGCGTAGAGCACCACACCTTTTTCCGGTTAGTAAATAAGTAAACTTATTATTACTTTCTAAGGCATAGACTAATTTTGAAATAAGATTTTGAAAGTTACGTACTTTTATTACATAATTCACATAAAATTTTAGTGTAGACATTTTATTTGCTAGGATAAGGTGTTGAATTTACTTAAAAATTGCAGAACGCTTGGACTGCTTTGTTAGATGTTTGTTAAAATGGTTTACTACATGATTGTATTTTTTTCAGGTTAATGACCCCCGAGACACCACAGCGAGGCACGCTTCTCTTCCCTCGGTTTGGCTCAAAGTTCCGTTATTCCGGACGCACCCAGTACCAGACTCGGATGGCAAGTGCACTCATTGATCGTCCGGCACCTCTGTTTGAGAGGACTCTTAGTCACAAACGATACTCTGGCCGCAGCACTCGTAGCATGGACGGTGGTGAGTTACGTTTTAATCATAAGCTAGAATTTTAACTCTTCAGTACCTTAATTACACTAATTAAATGGGAAGCAAGCCTATGAGATGCAAATACTGTAATAACAACCACTAAGGCCTTTCTCCCACCAGCGTGAGCTTTCTCTAAGTGTGCACTAACCTGCCAAGTGTAAGGGAATGTAACCAGATTGTTGGAGCATGTTAGAGCATGCTTAATGCTCAAACACTGGTGGAGGAAAGGCCATAGAGGTTGTTACTAAGGCTGCACCGATACGGCCCCAGTTTTACCAATTTTGAAGGTTCTTTCGCTGGTGCGTCGTCTGCACGTTAGTAGCCATAACCATGTAACGTTCGTTTTTAAATTTGTGCTTTGTTGCGTACTGTTCTGATAAAGGTGAACAGCCTTAAAAGTTCACCGAAAATTTAAAGAGGGAACTTTTGGTGTTTCTTGTTGAACTAGTGGAATTTTCCTAATGGTGGTAATTAGGGGTGGCACGATTATCGATAATATTGTGAATAGCGATAAAAAAGTTTCGTCCATTATCGTATCGCGCTTTTTCAGATTTATCGAATTATCGTGCAAACCTCGATGCTTAAATTGTCATAACTCGGAAACCGTAATAGCTAGAAATAAGTAGTTTGCGACATTGCGTGCGGAATTACAAGGGCTTTCCAACCAAGTGCGCAATACTGTTGTTAGCCACTTTAGCTGATTGGAGTTAGTTTAATGCAGACAATATTTAAACGTAGGGATCGACCGAGTCCGGATATATCCGATGAACATGTTGCATGCATCGGTAAAATAAATAGTTGTTAAAGAACTAAGCGATCTACGGGTATAAAAAATTGCAGATGTCATAATTACAGTGTAAATTATTGCACAAAAATATACTTGGGATAATCGCATTAGGTTTTCATAACTAAAAAAAAAGGTTGAAGTTCGACTACGTAAATGCGCTTACGAAAATATTCACCTTCCGTTGCAGTACTTGGGAGACCTTGAAACGATCGTCCTCTGGTTATTCTTCCATTACAGCGTTGTTTACGGCTTCCGAAATCCTTTTTTTAAGTTTTTAATACCGTAGAAGTAGTTTAAAAGTTGTTTTATTTCCTAATTTATATTCACTATCGTTGTAAGCAATCCGTTTATGGCAGTCATCGCGTTCCCACTCCCAGCCGGCTGTCCGCCAAGAGACGCGCACCTGCTAGCTCCAATGACTGTGACCTTCACTCGCTTCGCGTGATGTCACTTACGAATGGCCCCCGCCGCGATGACTGATCACGTGTAATACACGTGCCAACCGGGGAATCTCAATTTTCCAACGCGACCAAGATGGAGGCAGTTTGTTGCGTTGTTGAGTTACGACAGCTTGAACCAAGGTCTAGTTTTAGCAAACAAAAGCAATTTCACGTCAATTTTGACGACACAGCCAACAAAAAACATCAATTGAGGTAATTAAAAGATGATATTAAATTAAATAAATCAAAAATAGGCGTGCCACAGTACCTATGCAATGGCGGTTTTTCTTTGCAAATGGGACTTGAATCGAGGGTGCGTAGGGAATTTTAGAAACGGTTTTGAAGTGATAAATCGTGGTTTGGACACCAAGGCGTTAAATTCGAAACGTAAGACAGTTTAATGACGGCATCAAAAACTAGCAAGAAATAATAGCATGACAAATCAAAGATTACTTCCATGTTGCAAGAGTCAAGACAGTTTTGTTCATAAAATGAAAAAAAAAATACAGCTTTTAGGCCGTGCAAAGGTTATTGTTTGGTTTACAGGCGGGTGCGGGTGCTTAAATTATCGCGGGTCAAAACTTTTTATTTGAAACTTGGTTCACCCGCTAAAAATCACATTTTCGCCAAATATTGACAGTTTTTGACATTCCAGTACACCATTTTAACCGCCTCGAAACGAGCTTTCCAATGGTGCCAATTTCAAACCTCTAGCTCATACCACTAAGAAGTTTTTTGACAAAAACTAAAAAACTTTGAATGTTAGATGACATAAATAACATATTTAACAATGTTATATTTTTTTAGGCTGACTTCATATTCTTTTAGCTTTGAGCTAGGTACATGTCAAAGAAATGTGGTTAGTTAAATAAAATAAAATGCCTGGTTGCCTGGTGCTTCAATTTGCATCCTCGCCCGTAAACCAAACAATTTTTTTTGCGTGGCCCTATGTTGGTTTCGTTCCTTTTTTTTTTTTTTTTGCTTTCGGTCTTTGTTATACTGTGCGCAATACAAAACGGAACGAAAGCAAGTAAAAAAAAGCTATAAATAAAAGACTGGTAGTGATTTTGATTTTTTTTTTAATGCAACCAAAATTCAATAATTTTAATCTAAAATAAATGCATGGACTACATACTGGTTTCACAAAGATTGGCTTATTTTGCAAATTATTTTTCAAAATGAAGCAGTAGGCTAATCAATGAGAAATCCTTCAACTAGAATAATGTTTTCTGACTGATTAATCTAATGAGTGCTTTGTTTGACTATTTAAAAAAAA
>JAHWFP010120271.1:0-12254 GCA_023313725.1 Lithobius niger | reverse complement strand
ACGACGATTATAATGTTCCCGTATCCTTCCGACTGCGGAGTATGGTTTCGTCCGTTTCAGCGATAAGTGTGAAATTCTGCGCCAATAGAAAAAAGGAGAATGAATTATCGCGGTTGCTTTTAGAACCGGAACGCGCCCTGTCTGCCCTGAGGGATGGTGAACGAGGAACGCCTGCGCGTAGCGACACCGAACAAAGGATATTTACAGTTTCTCGGCAGCGGAAGCACTTGGAGAAAATGAAACCGAAACACGACATAAGGAAATAACAAAATAGCAAACGCCAAGGGAGAAGGCTAGATTTATTTTCACGTTGAATTTTAAGATGAAACCATTGCTAAGTTGACTAATGTTGTAGCACAATATAGAATTTACTTACAGTACCATTCACGCTTTGCCAAAACAGTCCAGTTCACTTCATTAAACTGGCGAATTTTCGAGGATACTCTACTGCACAACTTCTTCAGGCCATCTGCCGGAGGAACATGTACTTTCACATATGAACGTCTTTCAACTGGCACAAATTTGGCACGAGAGAGATTCAAATTTGTGGCAGTTGAAAGGCGTTCATATGTGAAAGTGCAGTGCTCCTCCGGCCGAAAGCCTGAAGAAGATGCTCTGGCGAGTATCATCGAAAATTTGCCAGTTTAATGAAGTGAACTGAACTGTTTTGGCAAAGCGTAAACTGTACTGTAAGTAATTTTGTTAAAAGCCAAAGTAAAAATGGCCGAAAAATCGGTATTTACAACACAGAATTCAAGGTGCGACAAAATTTATTTGTGTGGGCTTTCTAGCCACTTGTATTATTTGCGAGAATCGAGTCAAATGATTTAAATTTGACTAACTGTCGAATGGTGATGTCGATAAAGGTGGTACGTCAATGATCTGGTGCAGTGGTTCTCAAACTTTTTAAAACCGAGAACCCACATTTCAAAATTGACCACTAGAGACGGGTCGTGACCCATCCAAACCGATAATACAAATTTACTGCATTGTAATTAGAGATGGGCAACAAAAAAGCCTACTATTTTTTTTTGTCTGAGCAATGTGCTTGTTTTTATGAGCACAGCTGCTCCAAGTTTGGTACAACATTTGTTAATTTTAATCTTGGCTCATTTTCAACAGTCATCAGTCGGTTACGAACCTTTGTCTTCAGTCCCACTAAATCGGAAAACCCCGATTTACATAGGTAAGAAAAGGTAAATGGAACAAGTGTATCAATGGCACGTCATGACAAATCATTGTTCTCTTGTTTGTTCCAAAGCACAGAATTCTTACAGTTCCTTTGTTTTGCACTGAAGTTTCTATGTTGAGTATGAAGATAGTTCAATGAGTGAACAAATATTGTTTCCTCAATTTGAATTTTCTTGTTGTTATTGCTGACGGACCTTTAAATTTGTTTCGTTCGGTTTTTATTTTAGGCCATAGCCATAATTTTTATTCTTAGTTTCGGCCATAATTTGTTTTCGGCCCAGTAAAGATTGAATGGTACTCTGCTACAATCCCGGGTTTTCCTCTACCCTCTTCCTCGAAGATAATAACACTGAGAATTTTTTTGTTTTCTTTCTGAAAAACGACCACCATGCTCGACTTACACAAAAAAGACCACTCAGTAATTGTATAAATCAAAGCTTTTCTCGTCCCTGAATGGTCGCCGACAAACAAACCACAGATGTATATAGTATATCTCACTTAGAGGACGCGGTTTGCTTTCGTTCTCGTTATGCCCATATTAGGGCAATGACGTCATCTTCGTGAATCGTCGGACCATTACGGAAACACGAAGCTGCTTCTCGTCAAGATTCGGAGCTTTTACGTTATTGGTAAGTCTTCCGGCTACGTCCATTTGATAAACAATTTCCCCGAACTCACTATCTGAGGCCATTTTCTTATCCTGGACTCAACGGACTGCATTCCCTATAGAGCAGTGACTCGACGTAGTATTATTGTATATTACTCTATGCTGGAGCCTTAATGGGTTAGCTGCAAGGGGCACTTCAGAGAGAAACAGAAGGGCGTCATACTGAAGCCGATGCTGTGAAGAGTGATTTCTTAGACCTACAACGCGCGATTATTGTTCTTGGAGAAAACAACGTTATTTTAAGCCTAAAAAAACGCTCTTCCGTTGTTTTTGCCTCCATTTTTGTGTAGTGCACCTTGTAGTTATGCCCTCCAAAACCCATACTGGTGCCAATCTGGTGCCAATATCGCGGCAAATGTCATTGCTCTATATGGTGAGCAAGTACTTACAACCAAAGTCGGTAACTACATTACAACCTGAACTGCTAAAGATACAAAACCTTCCGTAGGTCTAAGCACCAAGACGTGTTACAATTCGAGTTCCTTTCCATTCCTTTACAATCTTTTTCAGTTTTTGCTATCCCAGTCAACTTCCGGTAATGGCCGGAGCTTTAACCTCGATGCTAAAACGCTTCTCAGATCGCTTTGGACAATGTAATGGTACAAATAATAACTTCGAACGTAAGACTAGTTATCAATAAAGACGTTCAGTGCGAGTTCCAGTGATGATAATAGTGCGTAAGCGTAAAATTTAATAACGCTCAATGGATTGTTGTACGATGTGGCTTCTGGCGGGTTTCACGCCTTTCATTACAGATATGTTATTATTATCCATGCGGTGCGCGAGTGACGAAATGACGAGCCCCTATGTTTATATGTCGGTCAGTGTCGTCACATCATGTCTACACACAATTTAGCAAAATTGAAAATTTTACGACAGTATTACAAATTTTTGTTTATAGCGAGTTTACGTTACACGAGTCTGAGTATATACACGCTCCCCAAAAAAATCGCACATTAGGCCTATTGCAAAATTGTAGGCCGTTGCTGGTCCTATTTTTGGAATTTCCCAGTGTCCAAAAGCGTCTAGGGTCGTAAAGAAAGGGCCCACAGTAGCAGGAATTAGGGAGAAGCGCTCTAGTCCTGTCCTATGAATTTTGGTTACGAGGTCCTCTGTTTCATTCATTTCAACATTACTACCCATAAAACGTTTTTTATTGTATTACCCCCGTTTCCAACTGGACGATGATTTACAGTTCTGACTGTGCTATAGGATTGTTTGGATGGTTGGGGGGGGGGGGGGGGGGGCTGGGTCGGACGTCATCACGTGTCCTCTGGGATTCATATCCGCCGGAAACGGGAATTAAATGTGAACCTTATCTCAGTGACAAGGTGGAACTCGCACAAGGCAACACAGTAAATGTCGACTGTGATATTACTAGCCATACCTCCAGCTCCCCCCATGCCGACAGACGGTATAGGGGAATAGAATACATTGAAAGAAGTCCTCAACCACCCCTGCATGGTAATGGATTCGTCCTGACAGCGGGATTTTTGCTGACAGCAGGCTTATGTAACGTCTCCACTCAAAGCTCGCATTTTATACGAGGGAAACCGCATCACTCAACGCTCGAGAGTTACGAGAAAGACGATTTATGGCGCGATAGATATAAAATCTGTCGCAAAATTTACGACGTGTAGGATCTGTAAATCCATCATTAAACTCTTTTGGAGAATGACGGCGACTTTTACGCATGCGTCGTTTCCCCTCACCACACTATAACTGATAAAGCATCGAACTCATCTTTTGTGATAACTTTCGGAAATTTTAATTCCGAGAGAGATGGTAGCCTAGCAACGGGTTACCCCTTCCTCCCGCCCCCCCGCCCCGCCGCCAACCCCTTTCCCGCCAATGGCACATCCATCAAGCCTCAAATGACCGCCCCCCAGCAGCTTCAACGCCACCGAAATTTGACACCTTCGTCACCGGCGGGCGGGCGTGAACATCAGCCGCAAGAGCTATACGTGGCTGCCCGATCGAGAGATCAAGTGTGCGAAAAAAAACTCAAAACTATATGAATGAATGCGTAGATTTTAAAGCGGGGGTTTCTCCACGTTAATCTGGAGCCGAAGTTTCGAGTTTCGCTTTGTAAATTGCGTGCGTTTTTACCAGGGCCGTAGGAAGGGTTAAGGCGAGCAAGGTGCCCCCCTAGGGCGCCGCCTAGCTGGGGGCGTCACGTCGAATTCCTGCCAACCGTGTAACCGTGGAAGTGGAAGGTAAAGCACAAACGTAGTATTTTTTAACGAATCGTGTTACATCAAACTTTACAACGCTGTAAGAGACGTTATTGCTTGGGCTTGGTTTAGTGCTCGCTGCACAATTTCCGGATGTTTTATTAGCCGATTATTTGTTTTTCCTTGAATGATCAGAAAACCGAAAACTGAAATAAAAAAAAAAGGTTTATAGAGAAGGACTTCAGTACACTTGCTTCTTACCTCTTAAAGAGATGCTTGCACCCGAAAAATGCGAAAATTGGAGAGAAAAAAACGTTTTTTTTATTTCGATTGAATTAGTTATACTGAAATGTTTAGTTTCAGGTTGTTCTAGCGAAATATATTACTCTCATCTCACCTTATATGAGGTTTTTTAATTAGTTGACAAGCACAAATTAATACGGAATACTATTAGTTCAATAAAAAACACTTTTTTTTTTTAATTTATTAATGTTCATTGTCTTCAACTACTCTCACATTTACTAGGAGTAGTTACTATTTAGTTATGTAAGCCTCAGTATAATATCCGTAAATTTTCTTTCTTTGTATAGGTATTCGGTAGAAGGGAGAGGGGGTGGGCGCTAAGGGTGATAGATACGGCCCTGGTTTTTACCACAAAACGCGCGAAAATAGTAGCTCGCCCATGCTATTATGCACGCGACTTTTGATGAAATCGCATGCGATTTGAAAGCGATCGTTTGGAGACTAAGGGCAGTTGCAGACGGACCACAAAATGCGCCACAATCGCAGATGCAATCTTTGCCGTTTGTGGCACGTTTGTGGCCTAAAAATCACAATCGTTGCAGGTTAGATAAAAACCATGGAATGTACTGGGGCTTTCACACACAGTGGCGCGCTTCTGCGTCTGTTGGTAGAACGACCCCCAGATCGCCAGCAAGCCCCCAATACTCGGCTCTTTCGGTGTCACGTTGTGACTTCAGAGCCACACAACTTGTTGAGTGATCGGTTGGCTCGTTAAGCTAAGTATCTCAGCTGGCTTTGTTTGCGACGTCTGCGCTCGACGGGGTCGGAATCGTCGGGAAGCGCGGTGAAAAGGCCAAATTGCGCGGTTGTTGTCTGAAAGGTTCCGCCGATTCCTACGCGCTGTCGTTTTTGCAGCGATTGCCATGCGTTTTCTGGTCCGTCTGCAAACTCCCTAAGGGATCTTTGGTGTTTGAGGTGCGTTTGTGGTGTTAAAATGGCAATCGGTGGCAGATCAGGTAAAAACTATGGGATCGAACTGGTGCTTTAATACACAGTGGTGCGTTTCTGCGTTTGCCGGTAGATCTCTCTAACACGCCCTTCAAGTGATCGACCCTCGGCACTTTCCGCGTCACATGGCGATTTAGTGCCACAACACCTGTCTTGAGTACTCGGTCGGCTCATTCTTTTCTTCAGTAGTTTTTTGTTTGCGTTTATTTTTAAAATTGTGCATTTTTAACCTGAAATATGTCTGATTTTGACACTGCCAGATTTATTATAGAAGTAGTATGTAGCCATGTGTTGTGGGACCAAGAAAGGATTAAATGTTCTAACAAACACTTAAAAGTCATTGTTAGAACTCCCTTGGGGGTGGGGGATGCTGGGGCTGGAGTCGCCGTTCCATTGCCATTGAACTATTCACTTAAAAGTTAATGAGGACAGTTTTCAACGCATTAAGATCCCTTAAGACATTTAAGGCCACGAGATGTGTATGGGTACGTAGAGAAGTGAAGTGAAGTGAAGTTTATGGTTCCCATGGTAAATACAAATAATATACAACATAAATAGCAAAACAATTTCATTGACTAGCCTAGTAGAGGTACCGAAACTTAACGTCTCAAAATAATTAGAATACGATGGGATATAAAAGAGAAATAAAAATTCCATACAGATTTCAAGTTTAACACTTCAACAGGATAATGGGAAAATTACGTTACAAAGTAAAACCCGGAAAGTGCACAAACATACACTAAAAGTCGACGTTTCGGCTCATTTCAGCGCCATTATCAAGAATAAAAAATAAAAAAAATTACTAAAAACACAAGAAAAAGCCATGAGTCAATTGTAAGTAAAATGTCCATCTTAGCAAGGCAGAACTCGCTAGGACGTGTTAAAAGCGGACAAAACCGTAAAAATTTTTTTTTTAATTAAAACTAGAGGGGAGTTCGATGTGTGCTTGAGGTGCCTGTTATGAGCTGAAGTGCCCGAAATGCCTGTTATGAGTTGAATCCCATATTTACAGGGGTTTAATTATAATGAGTTTATTTATATGGATTTACTGAAGCTGGGTTTATAACGGAAAAGCACGCCTCCTAAAAGCGAAAGTTAACCACAAGCGCATAAAATGCAACAAGTATTTAATTTTCGGCTATTATTTTTCAGTCTTGATCACAATTAAAATGATTTAAAATACTAAAACTGGAGCTACCTCGTGAAGAAGCCTACAATTAGCTGCCATCTTGTAATTACGTGGACGAACGTCGAACGTCATTCAAGATGGCGGTTCAATGTGGGGCTTAATTGTTTATTATTTTTAATCCTGTTTATTGTCACTAAGACCGAAACAAAATTGCCGAAATTTAAATACTTGTTGTGTTTTACGTACTTGTGGCTTATTTAGCATGTAGGCGTGCTTTTTTTTTTTTTTTTGGCCACGGGACCACAAATTAATTGGTTCTTAACATTCCAAGTTGGGCATATTCAACCAGTCTTTTTTTGGGGGGCGGGGATTATACTTTTGCCATTTCCCAAGTCCGGATTTGAGCTTAAAACCACGTTGGTTGCCTCTTAAATGTTCTTGACTTGAACAAACGAGGCGCACTTAAAGGATGACCAGTGGCGTTTCCTTGTTTACTTTTCGCTTCAATTCTAATGGAAAGCTAACAAATGATACACCCTTATAAAGGCATCCCTCTTTTTCATGTTTGTTTTTTTATTTTCACAATTCCAGAAGTTTCACCAAAAACTTTTTACTGAGAAGCGCGCGCGCAAAAAAAAAAAGAAAGATGGCGTCGTCTTCGCCCGATTCTTTCTTCGCAGAGGAAGATAGCAGTCGAAAGAAAAGGAGTGCGCATGTGCAGATGCGAAACGTCCATCCGGTGACCATTAGCAGTTTTGGCGTTGCCCAAGAGCTTCTGTTTCCTGGACTCGCACCTTTAATGGCTTGCGGGCATTCATTCCTTAATGGCCTGTGAATTTATGAGCCGGTCTCGAGCGATGCAAAAACGTCGTAAATCAAAAACGTGGTCGGAAAAAGAACGAAAACGGAATAAAGAAACATAAAAAAAAAAACACAGGGAGGAAGAAGACACGTCCTTTTATGTCTCTTCCGGCTCTCACCCTTTCCCAACAACCCGAAAAATGCTTATGCAACTCTCCTCTCCGCCCCCAACTACCCTCTTAGTCCCAAAGGGTGGGACCTGGAAGCCACCAGGTGGGCTCGAACCACCAACCCCAAAGAAAGGAGGTCTGTAAGAAATGAAGCGAAAAGGGAATTGCCTTCTTTCTGTCGCTTTCTTCTGCCACTATTTATGTTGATGGACGAGCATTTTTTTTTTTTGGGGGGGGGGGGGGTTTGAGGGCTAGGAGACAAATTCCTTTTATGGTTATCTTCGAAAATAAATTTTGAGGTCGACTAACTTCGTTTCTGGGTGGCATTACTGCCATTCTGGAAGCTATTTTCTTTCTTTTTTTTTTTCAGCAATAAATTTTAGATGAACACACTTTCGAAAACACTTGTAACTCACCTCCAAAGCGCCCCCAAACTTGGCCCCGTAAGGCGAACTTTGCCACAACGAAAGTGTGAATGAATAAAGTACTCCTCAGCTACAAGTCCGTAAGAAAAGTATTGAGACACCAAACAAAGTTGCATCTGATTTTAAGCGCTGTTGTGCTTTACGAATAATGCATTTAAAAACGTAAAGCACAACAGCACTTAAGCAGATGAAATTTTCTGAATTGTACATTTGATTATTTAAAATTAAAGATCATCCAATTTTATCCGTGTATTTTAACAAGTAAAGTGAAACGTCAATCATATAACCCTTTTTTTACGGAAAACTTGACGTTTTTGTCTATAATTTAACTAGCAACGCACCAGGCTTCGCCCGGGGATTTGTTTGACCCGTGGTTGTTTCCCAGTATTTGCTCGGTGCTGCCTGATCGTTCACTGCAACGGTCGATTTTTGTTTGTGTAACACTCCCCCTTTCCGCCAATCCTCTCCCTCCCCTCCTCCTTTTATCCCGTCCTCTCCCTCTCCTCTTGGTTTCCTTCCCTTTCTCTTTATTGCTATACGTAGTTGAACAAGTACCCGGCTCCCGGGTCCCGTGCTTGTTTGTTTGTTCTCTTCTAGGTTCAGCTAATGCGTAATTGTATGCTTAATGGTAACAGCTCACTTTGCCCCCCCCCCCCCCACTCCCAGTATTTTGCTGTGGCTTAAGCGATGCGTATCGTGTGAAAAAGAAGTGTGCATGACGTCATGTAATACTTGCCCTTGAGATTACCACGGTGCTTAGTTAGAAGGATAATTGTTAGAGCAAATTATTAGTCGAGGCAACAATGTGCCAATTTCAACTTCTTTTCAGGGCAACAACGTGCCAGTTTCAACTTCAATCCAAAGAATTGACACACTCGCACGTTTTCATTGTTCCCCTTCCGGGGGTCGTTGCGGTTGCTTCATTTCTGCTATGAGACTTGGTTTATAATGTAAAATTTATTTATTTATTACGCGAGTTTTTAATACGGTGTAGTTGGTCCTGCACCTCTGTTTCCAAGCAAAATATAGCAACTTTAAAGGATTTAAATCAATAAATAAGTAAAATAAAACGGTGGTGGGTTTGCTCATGCGGATATTGCACTTCCACGGGGGAAAAAATCTGCAGGTGACAGCATGGTCCAAGCGTGTATTGATTTCCGCAGTATAGTTGCCTTGAGGTGGAGTGGAACTTAACCAGAAATAATGCACCATTGTTGGACTATTAAGTCCCTACATTGCATGAAGGTGCCTAATTGTTTCTGCATTTCATCGTAACTTGTTCATTGACGTCACAGGCAGCGGGGGGTGGGTCTCGGGCAGTTTGGCTGATGTTGTCTGGGGCAGTCCATCTTGTCAAATGGCAGGGCAGTTGTCCCTGAGGTGAACCTGACGTGGAACAAGAGGTCATCTTTTGGCTTGATTCATCGATTTTCAGAACAAATCTAGACAAACACTAGTGTGTCGTACCAAGTATGGAACAATCAATCATCAGCATTCAGCAAATCGCGCGGAAATCAGAAATCGCACGAAAATTACACAATTTCTGTTGCGCATACAGAAACGTCCATCAGCACTTTCCACACGCCAATTGCAACACTTTTCTTGTGCCGTATCCGTCTTTACGGCAGTGGCGTACACAGGAGGGGGCATTGCCCTTGCCCTTTTAGCAAAATGTCCTTTTGTAAAAAAAAACAAAAAAAAATGGCCTTTTGTGCCGATATTTACTGATTGCGGCAGTGTCTGAGGGCCTAAGAAAAAGTCTAAAAACGAAGGGGGGGGGGGCCAGAGAAGAGTAAAAAGAGCAAAAAGAAAGAAAAAAGTCTTACTGTGCCCTTTTCCTAAAAGTTGCCCCTGACCTCTCGTCACCTCTCGGAGGTCTTTGCACGTTACTGCTTTAAAAACGTAGTCACAGGAGCTTGTGACTACACCATGAAAGCATGGCAAGACGTCTGCTACGGCTTTTTCAGCTGTTAATTAATTCGCGTTAAACCAGCAGAGCACAAACGTTTCATCAACAGACACCCTGTGACGCACTCAGGAAGTAGACGATTGAATTCAAGAATAATCACAAAGCCAATTTACTCGTTACTGCATAGGTAGGGGTCTATGCACTGAGAACACATATCAGCCATTAAACACAAGTTTAGAAGCTTCGTATAATCCATAGCTGGGTCCAGGGAGACAACTTTTCGAGTTGCCTGCACCACACCAAGTAGCTTTCTGTTGTCCGGGACCATCGTATTTATAGGGGGGGGGGGGGCGAACAATAGAAGTCACCTGAGGCATTACGTTGCGCAACAGCTAACAGGTGCGAGCCGGTCCTAACTGCCAAGTTCGGCCAAGTTCCGGTTTAGGCGGAAGTAGACTGGACGCCAAGCAGCTTATGTAACAGCAAGGTGCACCACGAGCGTTCACTCGTGTTGCGCCCTGCTATGCGTAAATAGCGTGTTACAATATTGGTAAGCGCAAAAATTAAGAGTAAAACGCATAGTAAAAGCTTTAAAAAAAAAACCACAAGAACTATACGGTCCCGCTTGAGAAAACCTCGTGCGCGAAGAAAAAACAAAATTGAATTACGTGTAAGCAAAATGTATTACCAAAATAGACTGTGAAAAAATGTGTAAAAAAAAAAAACCACAAAAAAAAAACGAAGCAAAACGAAAAAGGACCCAGTGGTACTAGAATAAAACAAATTGCTGCTGGAATGCAGTAATCTAGAAACAAACACTATTTCTTGGTATACCAGTGAACTAACTTTGTTAAATGTATGATTATAGTTTCGATGCGAATGGGAAAACGAACTTGGTTGTACACTTTAGGAGCAACGTAGGAGAGGACTTCATGAGCAGCCTCAGTCTTCGTTTTGTGAGGAACCGTTACGGTAAAAGAGCCAACAGCTACAAAATCCCCTACCTTTTCAATGAAATCCCATTGCAACTGCTTCAACTTAATAAAATATCAACCATTAGAAAGCATCTAACCGCTTATTTTTTAGACCGACAACTAATAGATTAGCTTTTCTTTGTTTACATGATACGGCTTTTTTTTTTAGCATGCTTCGTTTTTGATATGTTTATTTTGTTTTGATATTATTTATGATAGTTTAAGGTAGTTTGTTTCTAATATAGTTTAAGGTTTTTTAAGGTATTTTATTCCTGATATGACCCCGATATTGTTAGTATTGTTATATTTTCATTTCCGTATTTTGTAATGGCATTATCAGTTGCAAGTGTATAGGCTAAGTGCCTAACCATATCTTCATGCCTTGCTATCAAACTGTCTTACTGTTTAAACACCATTTTTTTTTGTCTTTTTCCTCGCACCTTGTCCTTGTATTTATTTTTTATGTTGTAATCCGGCACACACAAGTTCTTATAGAACTTCGGGCCGCTTGCTAAATAAACCCATTGTTATATAGGAAAAAAAAAAGAAATACTATAACCTTTTACTTAGCACAGCATGAGTGTTACGTAGGCATCCAATTGCCATAAATAATCTTTGAACTCGTACTTTATGTACATACATCTCAGAGGTAGAAGATTTAATTTTTGAAAAAGCGGCAAGGAGCTTGATCTACTGTTGCACATGGTTAGAACCTTAACGATTTTTTTTTTTTTGCATTGAAAGATTTGGATAGTAAGTGGAACATTTAACAGTAACAATCATTCGAAGATACGGAACTGTTACAGGAAATAGGGTCTGGCCAATGCCGAAACGGTTTCTGGATACCTAAAGATAAAATTACTCGAAAGAGACCAGGACTAGTAAATTTTATTTTCTCGGTGTGTCTGATAAAGTGGTTGTTTTGCGTTGGTGTAGTTGGAATCAATAAATTGCTGATTTTTAAAAATAAGGGACGTCTTGTCGGGGCTGTGTCTTTATCGTCGAGAACTTCGCTACATCTCTTTCATTCAATTTATACTCCGTGTACGCGTTGCACGCTACAGGCCCACGTGGGCGTAGTATACATCCGTAAGCGTTCATCGATGTGGAATGATGAACCGTTCGAATATACCGTACTCGATTCGAACCCAAACAAAATTGCGAATTTTACGTTGAAACGTGCGATTGGTTGGGCCGGCGAGTTAGTTCATCTTAAAATCCCTCATCTTCGGTCGGTGTAAAAGGCATATATTTCTTCTTAGCCGCTGAATGCAAGCCGGCGAGTCATCTTTATTCGGAGGCGATGAAAGAGAGGCGGCCTGTATTTGCATAATGCATGCTCGCTTGTCTTTCTCCTACAGACTGGAATTTCTAGATTGGATGCGCAGGCTGAATAAACATTAGCAGCCTCGAAAGAAGCTCGGGTTTTTTTTCCCCCTGCATTTTTCTTCCACTTCCTCCAATAATTATGTAGATTATCCTCAAATCTCTTCAGACTGTTTTTACCTTCTTAGCTTTTTGGGTGCGTGAGTGTGTGTGTTTGTGTACAAGGGAGCGGCCGAA
>JAHWFP010120270.1:238132-259079 GCA_023313725.1 Lithobius niger | reverse complement strand
TTTTTTTTTTTCAAGACGTGATATCTGCTGCTAACAAATGAATTGGGCGTGTGCTTTTAAAATTCGAATTTAAACTTCTGAAATCATTGTAAACCTTGCACCAATGTGGGCGTGGGTTCGAATCCCACTTCTGACACCATTGTAAACCTCGCACTTTCCCCTAATTATCGGAAAAGTGGCGGGTTTCCAGTGTGTAAGCTACGGCCGATTAATTATTAACAGCAACACCCTGAGAGAGATTAATGCACTACTGACAGGCGTGACAATTTTATTTAATTAAAAAAAAAGTATCACACGTATCTGCTTTATTTTTGGTGTAAAGAAAGATAACAGATATATCATTACGTTTATGCAAAAAAAAAAGTACTCTTTCAGCATATAAAGTTGGTCAAAATTGCTCTCAAAGCCAGTACTATGTTAGATTTTTTTGATTTGTAATACATTTGCCATTTCCCCCATCCTAGATATGCCTTATAATTTTTTTTCTGTGAATATTCCGGTTAAGGCCTAAGTATTACGAGCTGTTTAAAAAAAATGAAGCCTCTACAACGTTTTTAAAGGGAGTTAACATGAATTTTAATAAAGACGTGCAATCATTTCTTGCACTGCGAAAAACTGGCTGGTTTGAGCTAGCAGGTGCTCTTTTTCTAGCTGGCGTCAGAAGGGTTAACAATCCTTGTCTGTCTATCATTCTGCACTAAACTCAGTATTCAAAGCAGCAAACAGAACAAACCGGCTCGACGACCACCGCATCTCATCATCACTTCGGTCCTTCGAAAACGAACGCCCAACTACCAGACAAACTATAACCGACTGGGACCTATCCCTTGTCCTACAATCCTTAATGGAAGATCCCTATGAACCAATGCAAGATAGCTCTCTCCACATCATGACCCGGAAAACTGTCTTTCTTGTAACTCTTGCAGCAAGCCTACGCTCTTCTGAAATCCAAGCCCTCTCGGCTGACCCAGCCTACTGCATTTTCGGACCCAATTTCTCCTCTGTACTCTACACTCAAGAACGTCCTTCAAAGGAAAAACCTAAAAACCATCTGAACCGTCCAAACCCATCGCCTTCCCCGCCCTATCAAACATCGTCGGAAACAAACCCGAACGTCTCCTTACGACAAACAGAGCACGAGCAAGAGCATGAGAGTTACGGCACATGAAGTCAGAGCAACATCCACTTCATGGGCCCACCACGACGCCACTCCAATCGAAGTGATCCTGGCAGCAGCATCCTGGCGTCACCAATCAACCTTCACCCCCCACTACGTAACGGATATGTCAAGAGAAGAACAGGGACTACACCGGCTGGGACCAATCGTCGCAGCCAGAACCGTGGTCAAGCCCCTCCTTAAGCACTTGAACGAAGCAGAAGCAAGCCATCCATGAAGGAAGCAAGCCAACCACCAGATGGAAGCAATACCCACCAAACAACGGTCCTTTTCAGGGCCTCCAATCCCTACAAAAGAGATCCAAATTCCTGTTACTTCAACGTTCTGAATAAAGTGTGAAAGATTTTGAAAATTTTTTTGGGGAAAGCCTGCTGGCAGCCCAGGGTGCCCGCCACGTAGCTTTCACGAGGTCTCCTGTTAATGCAAAATTAACAGGTTAAGATATTTTGGCAAATAAGAAAGAACATTTTGTTGGCGCTCAGTCCGGCCTGCTAAAAATGGTTTCTTTTTGCCTAAAACATACTTAACCTAATCCCCGCCCTACTTCCCCTCTCGAGTCACCGCCTGACATACTGATAATAATAATAATAATAATAAACTTTATTTCATCCAGTTGAGGATATACAACAGCACAAAAAAATACAAGAACAAAGAACAAGAGACGTTTGACTGGAGAAAACCACAGTAAACTGTAATAGTTCCTATGAACCAATCCAAGTAGAGTTTGAGATCTGTCCTTGAGAGGAAATAATTGATGGAAGCGTCCGCGCTCTCGCTTTATAAGGGAGGACTGCGCCGCGCAGGCACAGTAGGGCATGCAAGCAGGCGGCTGCGCAGCCGAAGAAACCTCCAGGGGAACATTCCATTGGGGACAGTGTAATGCAAAATTAACAGGTTAAGAATGTTTTAGGCAAAAAGAAACCATTTTTAGCTGGTCGGGCTGAAGGCCGGCAAAATATTCTTTTTTCCTGGAAACACTTTAGCAAAACAGGAGTATGGCTACAAAAAAAAAAGGGATGCATTGACGTAATGTTCAATACATAATAATGGTGTTGACTTTATACCATAGCCGTAGGATGATTACTGACACCACCTTGAGCTAAAGAAAGTGAATAAATAAATGAGGGGCTGTCTAAGCTGTGTGTGAGAAATTGGTCAGGTACAGGTGAAGACAATGCAACAAAGAAGAAGTAGGTAAAAAAAATCACAAACTAAAGTGATTAAACACACAGTAAACACGGCATTACAAATATTAGTAAACAAATTAATTGACTTTCTACAAACTATGATGGATAGTATGCACATTCCTGACGGCAAAAATGGATGGTATGGGTTGCAAAGATTTCGTGAAGAGGCATAATCGTGCAAACCGCCCCACTTCAAGCACTGAGCAAGACAAAATGAATGAGTATCACTTCCTGCCACTGGACTCTCTTGAAAAGGTTAAAGCAATTACCAAGTGCCTTGGGGGAGTGTGAACCAAGAAGTAATGGATATGGTGAATCACTGCTGCACAGGAAGCATCGGGGCAGGACAGCAGCAAATGTTTTTTTTAGTTATAGCAGTAAGATAAGGTTCACCTTGGAATATGCTAGAGGTATTGGAGGTAAGTACATTAACCAACAAAAAAAAAAACCAGTTTATACTACTAAAAGTGGTGTCTTTAAGTCCATGTTAACCTCCATAAGTCCCATCTACCGGCAACATGATTTGATTGTAAAATCAATCTGCAGTGCTGTGCTCACTGTGGTCGGATCCGGTAAACACTTACAAAGCTTGCTTTACATCGACGAGATACATTTTGTTGTCTCCTAGCAAAGGCGTAGTCCCTTTTGTGTTGATGGAGTTAAACTATATGGATGACACAATCCACCATGAATAGTTAGAAGCATATCAACTACCTATTCTGTGCAGTTTCTGGATTCAATACCAAGAGTCTTGACTCAGTGCGGTTTACTTTGGCCCTGCCATGTCTTTCATCAACCTTCCTTACTCCAAATGTCTGGCTGTTTGCTGGCTCTTTAGGATCACTTCCTACCAGCAAAGCAAGCACTGGAGATGCAATGAGGAAGGGTTGGGTTTCTATTCTTTTGCTGAAAATGAGCAGTAGTGTACCACAAATCGGTGCATTTAATCCACTCCCTCTTCATTCTTTTTATGAATGCTGTTTCACCAATTTGAAAAAGACACAGCCTGAATGGTACAGCCTGATGTATTGATATGCAGGAGTCATTGTGGATCTCACTGCTGTTTAGGATTCACGTTTGTCTATCGCATCATGGAAAGCACAATCATGGGGATAGCATCCTGGCCTCCAAACTAAAAGGACATTAGATCGAATCATGTTTTTGACTGATGTACTAAAAAATGACTCCTGCAGCATTTGTATTTGTTCCTTAAAGGTGATTTTACACTTGCATGGAACAATTATATTTTTATGTTGTTGTTGGTGTTTCTGAAATAAGATTTTTAGCTCTTGAGGTTAAAGCCTTAGCAAAATGCAATTGTGTACCTTCCCCCAAGTTCCAAAAAAATTTTACAAAAAACACAATGTCCTTCAATTTATTCGTTAAATTGCATGAGGTAGACTAGGCAACAAATCCATAAGGCATCTTCAATAAGGCGAAATGCCACCATTGCCTAGTGACTAACCGTAAGTGGCCAACTTGGTGGGAGGTGGCTGCTGGTATCTCAGCAATCACGTTTGTTAAATTTAAAGTAATTAATTGTACAGTAAGTGTGTTAACAATTCCGTGCTTATTGACAAAGCAACATTGCTTTTATTATGTAGCCTGTCTTTTGTCTTTCATGTGGTATGCACACTTCAGTTAAACCACCCAGACCCCAGCCAAACAACTGCTAAATGTCTAACCCCTTACGCTGTGAAATGCATATTAAGGCTGTAAATTGAAAAAGAAATTATTCTACTTGCTGAAAATTGAAGCAGTTCCCAACAAATTCCCCAAAATCGCACAATTTTAGGCCTAAGAAATCCACTCTCATAGCATTGGCTTAACTAGAGATGCCATTGTTTGTACCTCCATTTTAGCTAAAAAAAAAAAAAAAAAAATGACCAGCTTCAAATGTCAACCCTGCAGCGAATGTGGCGTTATTGCTTTTGCTCTATTTAGCAGTTGTTGATTAGCCGGTATCTGGGTGACTACGTGTGCATACCACACGAAACAACAAAAGACTAGCTGAATAATAAAAACAACATTGCTTTGTCAATAAAGAGGAAATCATTAACACACCTACTCTTCAATTAATTATGCTCGGTTAAGCAAACATGATAGTTAAGATTCGTGTCCCACGACCGACTGACATAATGCGTGAGAAGCTCTGGTTTGACAATGCCTGCAGCCATCTCCACCAAGATGGCCACTCGCAGTCTGTTGCTAGGAAAGGAAGATGGTGAGGGGGTTCCGGAAAAGTATTGAAGGCTAGGTGAGGGAGGTGAAGAAGTTGAGGATGGGGGTGAGAGTCGTATGTTTGGTTCCGGAGAGTGGGAGAGCTAAAGGTTGGGCCTTGGAGAGGGTGAGGAGATTTAACTCACTGCTTCTGAAGAGGGTATAGGGTGCAGAGCAGAATAGAGTGTGTGGACAACTGGGGAGTTTGGACTAAGGGTAATTGTAGTACGGATGGGGAGCACTTCACTGTGGAGTTGGAGGAAGGGATTGGAGAGAAATATATAAGGTAGTAGGGATTGATTTTTTCGGAAGAAACGTGGACAAGGAGGGAGATGGAGGCGATGGGAGAAGCAGAGGAATGAATAAGGGTCAGATGGAGGGCCATTAGAGGAACGACCTGGAAAGGAGGTTTTACCAACATGAGTTGGAGAAAGAAGTTGAGGAGTTGAAGAAAGGAGTGGAAGGAGGAATTTTGATACATTGGCGGCCTCTGAAACACATTTGAGAGAGGAGGAACTGCCGGTTTGAGAAGGTTGGGATTGGGTGGGACAAAATAGGAGGTTTAGGAAAAAAGGCGATGGGGGTACTGGGATCTGTTTCAGAAATTGGAAGTGATTGGCGAGAGTAGAGTGGAGGGAAGAAGGAAGGTGGGTGCATTGGGGCCATAAGGGTGGCAGTAGAAGCTGTGTACGTGGAAATTGAGAGGGGAGGGTGCATTGGAATGAGTGAGATCTGGCAACAGATGGAAGCCAGTGTTGGGGACTTAGGAGGGAAGAGTTTAATTTGTGGAGTGTATGAGGATTAAATAGAGTTGCCTGCTATTACCATTGCTGTTTTGGTATTCTTAAAGGGGTTGAAAAAGGCACTTGTGAATAAAGGTTTGGGTTTTATTTGGGGGGGGGGGGAGTTAGAGGCTGGGGAAGACTGATCCCATAAGCAGGGATGGGAATTCTGGAGACTACAATGCTAAGTTAGCGTAATGTAATGGTTATCTATAATAGAATGGCAGAGTGATGAGGTGCTTTGTGGTGGAAAATTGTCTGGTGATGGCAAATTTGGGGAACATCGATAGGATGGCTTTTGTTTTGGGTAGGGGATCGAGTAGGTTGGTCGTGGGCTTTATTTTATGGTTCAACAAGGGGGAGGATGGGAGTAGGAGTTGGGTGTGAAAATGGGGGGGGGGTGGACTTGGATCATTGCTTGATTTGGATGGAGTGGAAAAGGAACGAGGGGCGGGTGAGGGAAGAGGAATTGGAAGGGGGTGCAGATGGAATCCGGCATCCAGGATTAATGAAGAATTTTGGAATGGAGGTTGAGGTGACGGTGGAGAATTAGGAAGTGGGGCATGAAAATTGGAATGGCAGGAAACGTGGGGAAAGTGGGTGGGGAAGGAAATATGGGATAAAAGGTGGTGGGACAGGGTGGTGTGACAGGCAATTATGAGTGGGATAAAGCTTTCAGGTTGTGGATGAGAGGTTTGGGAAGGTAAGTGATTCTGGGTGTGAGCAGAGGTGGAATGTTTACTTGGTTAGGAAAAAAGTTGAGAGTGAGTTGGTGTTTGGGAAAATTGGGGAAAACAATGATCAGAAGTTAGCAGGGGAGGTGGTTGAGGGGATAAAGAAGCTGGAGTGAAATTTTGAAGGGATATGAAGGCTAGGAATAGGCAGGCAAAGGGGAGGAGAAGGAAGTGGGGGATAGAAAGGGGAAGTTGGGGTGGAGAAGAGGATGAGGTGAGATGTGCTAGGTGGATATCATGGATTTTCTGTGTGGTCAGCGTGAGACTGAGGAAAGGAATGAAGTGAAGGAAGAGAGGGTTGGAGCAAATTTTGAGAATGAGCTGATTGATGCCATTTTGGTAGGGAGTTTTGAGGAGGGTCTTTCCTTCATGAAAAAGGGGAAGTCTGCAGAGGAGGATGGTATTGTGGCAGAATAGAAGTAGGGAAAAGGAGAGAGTAGGTTGATGGGAAAATGAATGGGATTGTGGAGGGTGGGAGGGGCCTCTATAAGTGGAAGAGGGTGAATATTCACCTTGTGCATAAGGGAAGGGTGAAGGATCCCAGAAAACTTGAAAATTATAGATCGTTGACAATATCAGAATGGTATACAGGATATTCATGAGGATTCTTGCCACCAGATGTAGGAGGGAGGGAAGCTGGGGAAGGTACAGAATGGAATTAGAAAGGGGAGGAAGTTAGAGGATAATGTTCGTGTTGTTACGCATGCAATTGAGGTGGCAAGAACGAAGGGGGAGGAGACTGGGTGGTGTTTCTGGATGTGGCAAAAGCCTATGATGGTTTGAGAGGGAGTTTCTGTGGAGGAAGCTTAATGATCTGGGAATATGAGAGGTTTTTGTTTGGCTGCTTATGAGAGGGAGATTTAAAGCCTTTTGGATTGGGGATGAATCTGAATGAGTGGAGTGTATGAGGATTAAATAGAGGTGCCTGCTATTACCATTGCTGTTTTGGTATTCTTAAGGAGGTTGAAAAAAAGGCACTTGTGAATACAGGTTTGGGTTTTCTTTGGGGGGAAAGTTAGAGGCTGGGGAAGACTGATTCTGGTGCTGATTTATGCGGATCAAATTGAGATTTGAGTCGGAGAAGGAGGGGCTCGACATGATAATGGGGGTTTGTTTAGAATGGGAAATTTGGGTGAAGTTGGTGTTCAGTGGTTAGAAATCCAGGTTCATGATGTTTGGGAGGGATGAGAAGCTGTGGGGTGGAGGTATTGGCGAATGTCTGATGATGGGAGATACTAGGACTATTAGAGTGAAGGAATATGATTACTACAGAGTGAAGTTGTATTAAGGGGGATTATCAGGAAAAAAAGTGAGTTAGGGAGGTTTAAAGGGATGATAACAAAAAGTAGCATTCGTGGATGTGGTATATGTTATTAGCTCCTGGTGGTACTTAGCTCATACTTAGCATTCTTTGGAAAGTAGCTCATACAACCGTTATGAGCTCAGGAGGATTTTGTGGTAGGGGGTTCTAGAGAGTTTGTTTTGTGGGGGGGGGGGGGGGATAGCTGTTTGGGAAAGAGGATGGGCTGGGCAGGTGGGCGAACTATTTTATGGCGAATGAGGTGGTAAGGATGGGTCGTCGTGTTTTGAGGTGAGAGAGAGAGGCAGCAGAAAATTCGGTTTCAACAGGAGGGTCAACGGCCTGCCTGAGGAAACATTGAGCCTTAAACTGCATGACGTACGCGACTAGTAGGTGTGGTGCAAGGAGGGTGGATCGGACTGGGCGATTGGTGGGGAGGTCTGCGAGTGTTAGGGAGAGAGTGGGTTAGGAAGTTGCTGGAGGAGAGCTATTAAGTGGGTTGAGGGGCAGCGAAAAGGTATGGGTACGGGAAATCGTCTACAGTGAGGTTTGAGGAGGGAAAATCTTGAGTGGGGTGAGAAAAGTGGTATTTGGGTGAGTGGGTTGTTGTTTAGAGCAAGAGGGATATGGCTCAGGATACCATGGAGATGCTCAGAAGGTGAGGAGGATGTGACTAGTGGGATTTGCGGGAAGTGGGATGCATCCTTGGAATATGTATTGACTGAGTGTTGCGTGCTGAAATATTTTAGACACAGAGAAGAGGGGGGGGGGGAGACGATAGGGTTAAAAACCCATTCAGTGGTAGCTGGTGGCAGGGGGGGGGGAAGTGCGTTCTTTTGGGGAGTAGGATGGGAAGTGGGTTGTGAGGGTTTTTGTTTTTTTAGGGGTAGGAGTGTACGTGGAGGGATCGTTTGACTTTGTTGGGTTGCACGGCTTTGGGCTGCGCCCTGATAAAAAAAAAAAAAAAAAAAACCCTTGCTTTCACCTTATCTATGCTGTTATTAGACGAACCAAACCAGCCAAAGTATTATACATGTACTAAATTGTGCCTAACCCATAGAAATAAAGATGTATACTTTCTACCCACATCTACCTTTCATTCTTTGAAACCAGCCAGGTAATATCGGAAACCGGCACCGTTTAGGTGGACAAATTTTCAAAAAAAATATTTGTTTTCGTTTTTTTCCCCCTAAGAATAAGCAAATCAGGGTAAATCAAGGTAGGTAGCTGTTCACGAAAAAATTATGTTTTTTTCTTTTCCCAAATTACGCGCCTCGCTCGCTGCGGCTAAACATATAACATTGCAAACTAAAACCGAAAACGTGTCCGCCTAAACTGAAGAAGCGCGTCGGAAACCAGATTTTCCGTCGTTTCCCGACAGTCTTCTCAACCAGAAGTGACTCACGCGTTACCGTAGTAACGAGCAACTGCTCTCGTTTCATCTTCACTAGCGTGTAGTCATGGAAGAAGCAGGGTTTTCAATAGTTAGCGCTGTCCAAACAACTAACTGTGAAGGCCTCTGGTTAAACCCATTTATTACACGAAAACTGGTTAACCTGAAAAATACGTGTGACTTAGAATATTTTAAATACTTTTGTTTATTGTGTAGTACGTCAGTAGATATTAAATATTATTTTTGTGTGCGTTTTGAGTGTCGTTAAGTATTTTAGACTAACAAAAAAAGAGGGAAAACAATGTCGGTTGATGATAACTGCAACTATTCGTCAACGTTTAAGCAAAAAACCTTACAGTATGCCAAAGATCAAGGCATACCTAAAGCAGCTCGACAATTTGGCATCAAACCACGGTTAGTTGAAGTTTGGTGGAAGGAAGAATTTAATGATAAAATCGAATTTAATGGGGTAACGCCGCGCACCCCTGAGCGTTTCCCTAGATCGAAGTCCAAATCCACTGTTGAACCTATTTCAAAACTAGAAGTGGAAAACCTACTATTGCAATGGTGTGCGAAGCAAACAGCTCAAGGACTATTGATTACTACCGTTCGCTTAAAGAAGGCTGCGGATGGCATAAAAAAAGATGCAAATTCGACAACTCCTGTCAGTAGACGATGGTTTAAAACTTTCTGTAGTAATTACGGAAATTATGTATGTTTACGAAAATCTCCCCCGTCGAACAGTGCGAAACGTATCGATCCATTGGTGGATCAGTTTTTGAATACATGTTCTAGTTTAAGACTACAACGGCTGTATCCTTTACATTCCATAGGTCATATGGACGAGTTACCCTTGTGGTGTGAAACTTTGCCTAACCAAACAGCAGTTGCTAACACATCGTCGTTACCTGGGCCGAAACCTATCCATACTGTCCTTTTAAGTGCATTGGCTAGTGGTAAAAAATTTCCTCCCGTCGTAATGTTCAAAGGGGAAGAATTAGTAAGCCTCCCAAATGACCATCGCAAAAGTCGGGTACCTGTGACTTCGAGTCACACTCTCGATGAGAACGAAACTCTTTCTCATTGGTTGAAGCTTGTGTGGCGTAAGGGAAATGAACGGCGTCGCCTGATTATCTGGGACTCGCGTAGTGGAGATGGAACAGTGCGTGACTCGTTGTTAAAAACAGTAACGACGTACTATAACTCGGATCTTGTCTTCTTGCCACCAGGAGTTGGGAATTTGCTCAAACCTTCCGAAGTTGCCTGGAACGAACTCTTCCGTTCCACGTTTCGTTCGCTTCACGAAGACTGGTTGAAAGCTCGTTGTTCAGGTTCTCAAACCAAATTCTGCGAACCGTCGCGCAAGTTGTTGTTAAAGTGGATAGTGGCAGCGTGGGCTTCGGTTTCTGAAGAAAGCATTATTGAAAGTTTCAAGACAACGGGTATCAGTTGTGGTCTGAACCGAAGCGACCGGGAAAAGCTTAAAGGAATCGACTTGAGCAAGCCCAATCTCAAGCGTGAATTTGCATCAGATGATGATGATGATGTGGAATTTCTCGGGTTTAGTTCAGCAGAAATTGTTCAGGGTCACCAAAACGCCTTGAAAGCGAAACGACGTCTGCTTAAGGGAAATGTTAGCTCAGTTACAGAGAATGAAGTTGTGTGTCTAAGCGATTGCCAAGTAAAGGCGCAATAAACGTTGCGTTTTGTCACACTGTTGTCTAGGAGTTAGTGGACGAGCTGTCGATGCTCGCGAAGTTTGAAAATGGCGTAGGGCAAAAATTTGACGTAACCATTGGCCACCTTTGCAAGAAATGGCCAATGATTACGCCAAATTTGCGTTGTTTTCAAGGTTTGTAAGTGACATGCAACGAGTTCCAGGGGTAAGTGACATGCAAACGAACTCCAGTGACATGCAAACGAGCTCCAGTGACAGCAAACGAGCTCCAGAACAAGACAGCCCTCTGGTTACACAAATGTAGCCATATGCTGTAATCTAGCGTTCAAAGCTGTAGCAGTACATTTCTCGGTAACTTGGCATGGTCTTTAGTGTATACCATCGTAGGCCTATCCAATTTAAATCTGGCTGCAGCCCAGTACATTTGTTTGTCATCTACAGTGGGTTTTAAAGTTCGGAAAGAACTAAAAAGATGTCGTTAGTACAAATGCAATATCTCAGGAGACGGTGAAGTCTCCACAACCTGTTCTCCACAATGTTGCTGGTCAAAGAACTTGCCGTAGCCTATAGGCTAGGTAGAATGAGCAAAAATTAACTAATATCACTGCAGTTTTCATTGCTTGCTTGCACTTCCTTCTGGATTATCATAGAAATTTGATAATGATGAAAGGATGAAGAGCTAAGAATCCAAAGCATGTCCCTTGCTTTTTATCATCATCGTCAAAATTTTATTCTAGTCTACTCCAGAAGAAGACGGTTTTAAGCATCGGAAATTCGAGTGAATTCAGTGTTTTGCATTGATTAAGTGTACAAGTGACCTAAGATTCCCAGAGGCAGAAATTTCTGCAATTGTCTGCGACACCAATTGTAAGAAAAAAATTTGTCTGCAGCTAATCATATGGTTACCCACATGTTTATTGGTTTTTATTGAATAACTTTTCAGTGCTTTATTCTATTGATCTGGTAACTCCACCAATGGAAAGGTCTCGCCGAGACGATTAAAATGGTGTATTTGAATGTCAAAATCAGTCAAAAATTGACAAAACGGCAGAATTTTGGCCAAAATTTGTCTGCAGCGGCCTTCAACTGTCTGCGACGTACGTCGCGCGTCGCGCTGATTCTGCCATGGGGCAAGATTACAAATCCCATCAAGGTAATGTGTGTTTTTGTTTTTTGTTTTTTTTTAAACCAAAGTCTAGTTTTTCGGGTACTTCCAAAATGCTAGAAATTATCATTACTTCAAGCTCTCGTTGTCTTCCAAAGCCATCAAAAGTGAAGAATAGTGTTAAACAAGTCAGTTGGTTCTACCAAGAATTTATAAACCCCTATAATTCTTGGTTCTACTGAGTTGTATGGTCTGCTTTTCATGCTGCGAGCATGTGAAGCCCAACTCACCCAACACACGCTCATACTTTCATTGCTTATACTGATATCACCAGCTTCTAGGATTGTCCTTTGCACAAAAGACGGTCTTTTACTTCTTTCCAGTGCTGCAGAAATGGCTAAGGTTTAGACCATAATTATACCTATACCTAATTTGTGTGTTCCCAGTGAACTAGAATTTTGCTGAATAGTAAGCCTACATCACTTCTTTTCGCATATATGACATAGCCATTCAATTTAAATGAAATACTAGGAACCATTTGACTGTTAGATGATAAAGGTAAATTGCATAGATTTTTTTGATGGGAACACATTACGTACATTTGGTACGACAACTTCATTCTGCCCCATCACCACAAATTTCTTCGAAAGGTGCCGAAATTATTGTCAGCATAAGGAGCTACTAGTTTGGCTTCAGAGCCAACTGAGGTAGCCTATCTCTTGGCTGTGAGCAGCTCAAGTGTCCGGCAGATAGTCGACTATGATCTAGCTGATTGCCTGGATTGTAGCGAAGCAGAAAACCTTTTTTGTTTTGGGTGATTTAAACTTACTTAAAAATTCCAGATTATAAAGTAAATTTTAAAGAAATTTTGGAGGATGTGATGGAGCAATATTGAATGATAGGATATTTATTGTAATGCTAGAACCATACAAAAACGATATGCCTAGTAAAGGTGACGAATTGCCAGCAAAACTAATGAATGCGTCCGTTATTGTACCATATTTTAAGATGGCTAAGCATTTTGTTAGAGAACCATAGTAGGAACATGTTACTGTGAAATGTATAAGTCTTATTCTAGTGAGTTACGCTACCGTAGGGAATTGTCAAATAAAACAGTCTTGTTTGTGTAAGGCAAGCTGAATTTATTGAATGAAATTTAAGCAATACGCCTATTGTGAGTAGTGATTGTATCAGTTTAAAATATACTTCTCCATACTTATTTTCTATAGGTCACTTATTGTGAAGGTGGGGGCAGGGGGAGACAATTCATATGTTTTTCCCCCTCCATCTTTGTAGTCAAATGCTCTTTCTATTGCCGTTCGGAAATATCCTATACCTGAAAATTTATTGCATTCTTCCCTGAAGTATGCTTTTCTCGCTGGAGTTTTAAAGTTGTGAAGAAACGGCCAGCTGTGTAGCCCATCCTGCGCATGCGCGAGGATCCTCTTTAAAAGCATTAGGGCGAGACAGCCCACCATCTGTTCCCTCCAGCAGCAGCCGGAAGCGTCTACCTCACTTCTCTCCTTCCCTTCCCTGTCCTGTTTTCAAGTCAACAGTCCAGCTTTTCCTCCATCTCTATCCTGTTTTCAAGCAGTCCGAGTTTTCACATTTCGGACAGTCGGCGCACGCTCAAGCAGACTACGCCATGGCCCGTTCCAAAGAAACAACGACTGATTCTGCATCCAAGATGGCTGCCCCATCGCCAAGCAGTTTGCAGCGTTTTCTCCATCCCAGTCCTGATTTCAAGTTCTCGGACAGTCGCTTGCATAAAGCGGACTGAACAATGGCCGCCCTCATGCCCGGAAACCCTTCGCCTGTCGATCCTAACATGATTGTCGGTCCATCGTTGCATCTCCATTCTTCAGACTGCTATCCTTCGCATCTCCGTTTACGGACTACCATCTGTCACTGAAGTGGACTGGATTTTGCCACGACTTACAGGAACTTTCGCTCAACTATCACCAATCAATCCTCCTTCCTGAAAACAAGTTCTTGCACTCACGGATCATGTCATTCAAGATTTCAAGTTTCGGATCGCCATCCTTACCCAAGTTTCTCAGTCTTGGAAGTCAAGAACATGCATTCATGGATCGTGTTGCTATCCGACTTTAACAAGACAAGGCCAAGCCTCCCCATCTGTGGTGCGCTCAAACGGACTACACCATGGCCCGATCCAGTGAAACAATGCAGATTCCTCCGCCCAAGATGACTGGCCGTCGCCTAGCAGTCCAGTACCTGTGATCCAATTATTGTTGTCTGTAAGTCGCACACGCCATCGACCATTCCGTCTTTTCATGTTTCCCCATTCCTGTCGGAGATTTCAATTTTCGGACTGCCATCCAAGATGGTCGTTCCTTTGCCCTGAAGCCCCTCACCAGTCGCATCTCGTTCATGTTTGGTTTTGGACTACCCCCTGCACGATCTGCCTCTGTCCTCTCAAGTCAAGCAGTTCATGCGCTTCCCGTGAATTCAAGTACAAGACCAAGCACTCAATCCAAAATACCTTCGTCATCCCTCAGTCATTCTTTCACTCTGGACTGGGCTACGATTTCCTTGTTATCTCGCAATCAACATCAAGCTTCTGCAAGGAAAGACAGCTTCCGTCCTCAGCATGATTCTGACATTGTGGACATGTTCAACATTGTGGACATATTGTGGACATATCCAACATTGAACTTGCTTCTACAGCCGTTCTAAACGATTTTCAGATTCCGCCAACGGACATGACAATACATGGTCGAAGAATTTTTCCGAATTGTTTTCTTATAAACCTCAAGCCATCCGTTGCTTCTCGTTCCTCATCCAAGTTGTTTTCCTGCCCTCGGATATACCATCCCTCGTTCAGCGGGCTGGACCATGATTAGGGGTTTAGATTAGGGGTTTGAATAACATCTCTGTAATGTGTGGTGCAGTGGCAACCCGGACCACTGCACTGTGACTGAGGTTGGCGCTAATGACCAAGTTGTCGACACGCCATTAGGCCTCAATCCCCCCCCCGGACCATGCCAAAACTCAACGGAACTCCGATGCACCAATAACGCACAGCGATTCTCCCCTGTCCCAAGTCAAGAACATACATTCACGGGAGCCATCCATGTATTTCAAGGCAAGACCAAGACTCCTGATCTGTACCCACCCTCGTCTTCGCTGTCTCGCATCCCGCGAGCCATCCTGTGTTTCTCCATCCTCATCCAAGTTTCCTGTCCTCGGAGAAACCATCCTTTGTTAATCGAACTGCACCATGCCAAGACACAAAGAAACTCCGAAAGAACCTTTGTCCAAGATGGCGTCCCTTTAAATTGCCCTTGGCCTGTCAATCCTGAATCTTTGCGCCAATCCTTCGCCCCGGACCATCCTTTGCACAACATTCCTCTCCAGTCCGCAAGTCAACAACATGGACTCATGGATCATGCCATCCGAGTTTCTCAACATTAGGCTTAACCTCCACACTCACAACGCCTTCACCAGCCGACTGTTATTCATAACCCTGGACTGAATCAAGAAACTCTTCACTGTCCTCCCACAGGCAAAGATTTCCCGACTCATCATCCTTTGCATGAATCGGAATTGCAGATAGCCACACTACCTCTCCATCGCCCATCCGCACCTACTAAGAAAATACGCCACAACGGTCCAGATCGCTCCTTTTCACCAAACACTGCACTTGGTTGCGCTTCAGCCTGCTGTTCCTCACCAACCGTCATCACAGCTTATTCGGACCTTCGAGCATCTGCCCCTCATCGACAGACACCCTTCGCTGTCTTCTGTTCTTCCTCTGCCATCAGCTCTGCTCCTGCAAACAATCGTCCCTTGCTGCCAGCTGTCCCACGTTGACAATCATCACAGCTGCTTCAGACCGTTATCTTTTGCTGCCTGCTATCCCTCACCCACATAGATTGCAGCCCCCTTTGAGCTTTCATCCTGTGCTGCCCGTCACTCCTTGTCAACCACATCTGGACTCCAGCACACAGTCGTCCTTCACTACCTGCTGTCCCTTGCTGACATACACTGCAGCTCATTCGGACCTTCATCCTTCGCTGCCAGTAGTCTCTCACCGACATTGATTTCAGCCCCTTTGGAATTCCATCATTAGCTGCCTGCTATCCCTGACTCACATTCGTCGCAGCTCCTTCACCTCTGCCATCCCTCGCTGATAATCATCGCAGGGCCTTTGTTCTTCGCAGCTGCTGTCTCTCACTGACATTCATTGCAGCTCCTTCGGACATTTGCCCCTCACTGCCTGCTCCGTCACCGACATCCATTGCAGATTCTAGCCAGAAACCATCCGTTTCCTGGGACCTTCATCCTGCTATGCCTAAAGTCCTTGAGTAACTGCGGTCAGAACTCCGCAGCCGTTCAGCCGATGCTGTCTCATCGACTCCCCTTGCAATTTTCTGCGGCTAGTCGTTTCAAGCCAGCTGTCCCTCACTGTCATTCGTTTGCCGGCTCCACGCCTCTGCTCTACACAATCTGGAAGGCTTCCGTGACTCTACCACAGCCCGACTTTTGTTCAACACCTCCGCCACTATCCGGATCTGGCCACCTTCTGTCCTTCGCAGACTACCTGTCGCAGTTCCAACCCGTCCACCACTCAAAAACCAATGGTCTTCACAACTTCCTGACACCCATCTTTTACAACCAGTTGGCCCTCACCTATGACCAAAGGAGCTCCCAACCCTCGTCATTTCCTTCGTCAGTTGCCCCTCACCAAGGACCGTTACAGGGCAGTCCAGATCATAGCCAGATGTCGGAAGTTCTGCAACATTACAGTTTTTTACCGATTGTCATTTGAAGCTCGCCCATAAATCTTCTTCCATGGTCACCGAACGAATCTTCCACTCACAAGAACTGCATCGTTCCAAGGCGTCCCGAATGTGGGTCCATCAAGTAGTTCCTGGCTCCACCAAACCACAAGATGACACGCTCAAGAGCTTTAATCAGGAACTTTGTCATTCTCACAAACATGACACTGTTTTTCCGAACCTTCACCCGGCACAGCCTTGCAAGCCCACAATTACTTGAACAACAGATGAAGAGATCGAGCCAAATAAACACCCTGCATCCCACAGCCAATCCAAACTCCACACCAGACCTTCACTTTGACATGGCCTCCAAAGGCATTCATCTGTCACGACGATGAAGGTGGAGTTTTGAAATTGAAACACCCAGAATTGCGAGCAAAGTAATCTGAGTTTCAACTGTCATGATCCACGACAGCTACTGGAAACTCTGGTTTCATCAGTGCAACAGAAGGAAAGCCAATCTAATCAAACCTTCTGAACTTCTCAAACAACTCATTCGAAGATGGGTCAAAAAGGTTCCTTTATGCCTGTCACAGACCTTCCCATTTCTCTGTCTTTAAAAGAGCTAACTCAACGCATCTCCCATACGACTTGTGCTGCTCATCCCTCATCAAGCATTCATGGTCAAATACTCATCCACACAATGGCTTTTGCGAGACTGGGACCCACCCGTAGTCCTTTCTTGTCTCATGAGACCGTGTTTCAAACCCATAAGATCGTCTTTCTGACCACACTGGCATCCAGTCCTAGCTGCATCGAAATTCAAGCTTGGCAGTTAACCTCACCCGTAAACTTCATTGCCATCCACCTGAGACCATGAGTCTCCTTTCGTACAATGAACCAAAAACCACAGAAACCATCTCAACCGTTTATCATCTCAACACTACACCCCCCCCCGAATTGTTGGACAAGACTGCCACATCAAAACAACAGAGATCAACAAATTCGAAAAGGTCGTAACCTGTTTTTCTTCCCCCCTCTTGAGTGGATTACGGATCACCATCGCGGACTCAAAGCAACTTAGGTCAAACCTGTCACCCACTATGCTCAGCATTACTTGCACTAACAACCACATCAATGGCACAGCGCACGAACTCAAGACGTGCCGGCATCTTGAACCTTCCACAAGTGATATCAGCATCAATAAAAAAATTCATATACAGCCTCCCAGGAAGTCAGTCAACAGAAACCATCACTCAAGGGAGACATCAACTCAAGAAATTGGATTACATCATCACTGCAAGGCATGTCATCTGATCCCCCTTAGCACTGAAAGACACCAACAAGACAAATATCTTGAACCACATGACTCATCAAACCTTCAGAACCACCATCTCCATGGATTAACCCAAATTGCCAATTTTCTGTTTCAATAAAGTGCGAAGTGTAAACGTTTTGGGGGAAGCCAGTTCGTAACCCTAGGGTACTTGTCAAGGTGCCCACCACCTACATTGGTGTTGGATATTAACGAACGGCAATAGAAACGGTATTTTGCCGGCTGAAAATTGTGTCTGTTGCCTAAAAGGAAACTACAGTTTTAGAAGTAAAAGTGGTTTTTACTATACTAAAATACTCACTTTTAGTGAGCTTAGAGCTCCTTTCTGCCCATAAAAACATTCCTATGCTACTCCCAGTCGCGACCGACCACTGGCTCCTCCTGACCTGGATCGTCACTTTTTTTTGCACCCCATACTGGGTTGTGGTGGGTGGGTTCCCATTCCGGTGAGTATTTTAGGATTGTAAAAACCACTTTTACTTCTAAAACTGTAGTTTTTACATCTTCCAAAAATACTTACCTCGCTTTTAGCTGACTTCGTCCAATAGGAGGTGGGCCAAGCCAGCAACTGGGGTACCATAGAGTCCAACCTAACTAACTAACTCCTTACCTCTAATCCTTCTTCTTTGGCTCCGGCTTTTTCTGGGTGATGGCACCTGCCACAACCAGTGGGCCTAGTTGGGTAAGGCTCGTCATCTCCCCAATTTCTCTATAGTAGTGGCTGATAAATACCGATTTATGACGCCACGTGCATACAAACGCCCAGGAAGACGCCAATGCCCTTAACTCTTGAGCTTTAACTTCCTTGGGAATATCGAGGCATTCTTTAGGTGATTCGTAAGCTCTTCTGATTGTTTAGCAGACCCACTTTGCAACATTCTTCGCCGACAGCTTTGGCGTGATTGTTGGTTTGTCTGAGGCTGTGTTGACTGCCAGGAACAAAGGTGTGAAAGTCTCTTGTCCGTCCAGGTTGCAGTTTGCTGTCCTGTCAAGATAATATCTAAGTGCTCTGACTGGACAGAGCGTTCTTTCTATTTCCTCTCTACCCAGGATAGAGCTGAGCCTGTATAGTGATTGGTTTTGCCTACTCTTCGGGCTTTTGGGTTTTAGCCCTGAAGCTGGGGTTGTAGGTCATCGTAACTTGTGACCAACCCTTCGTCACTTGGAAACATGATTTGTCCCTGGATAAAGCCACGATTTCACTTTGTCTTCCTGCTGTAGCCATGGCGACTAGGAACAGGGTCTTCTGAGTCATCATAAGGGTCGACGCTTTGCTCAAAGGCTCGTAAGGTGGGCCCGATAAATTTTCTAACACCATTGGTAGATTCCATGAAGGTAGAAACCTCCTAACCCCTGGTCTAAGGATGCTGAACGACTTCATGAGCCTTGAAATTATGACGTTGTCGGTGATACCTTGTTTTCCGTAGAATGTGTGCACCGAATTGATGGTCGATCTGTATCCTTTAATTGTAGGGACTGAAAGACGTTCATCGAAAAGTTCCACTAGGAATTTTGTTACATCGGTCTCCTTCGGGTTACATGGTTCCACTTGGTGTTTGTTGCACCATTAAACCACCTTTTCCACTTTGTGTCGTAAACTTCTCTCGTTGATTGTTTATGACACAGGATGAGCTTCTCAACCACTTGTTGTTCGAAATCCGCTGCGTTAAGTTTCCTCTTCACACCAACCACTCGTGAAGCCTAAGTTTGTCTGGATCCGAGTGCAGCGACCTCCCTTGGTTTTGGGAGAGCAGATCTTTCCCTTGAAGGGGAACTTGGTCTTCCTTCTGGAGCTCCAGAACGTCGACGTACCAGCTGCTTTCCAGTTCGGTGCTATCAGGATGAACCTTCCTGTTGATCTCCTGATCTTTGTCAAAACCTGCTGGAGCAGGATGAAGAGTGGGAACAGGTATGCCGACATCCCGTTCCAATCAATGCTTAAGGCATCCGTTCCCCAGGCTCTCTCGTCTGGGAATGGTGAAACAAAGTTGATCAACCTCGTGTTCAGGAAAGTGGCAAACAAATCCACCATCGGACGACCCCATTTGTTGAAAATCGCTCGGCAAACTTCCATGTCCAGAGTCCATTCCACTGGCGCGGTCTTGTTCTGACTGGAAAGCTGATCTGCCAGCACGTTCGCTTTCCCTGCAATGTGCCGAGGAATCAAGCCGATGCCGGACTGGACGCATAACTTGAAGATTTCCGACACTTCTTTGTGTAGTGAAACCGACTTCGTCCCACCTCCTCTCCGAATGTAAGCAACTGTTGCCGTGTTGTCGTACAACACTTGAACCGTGTCTGTCGGGATGCTCGGACCCCACACCTGTAGAGCTTTGAGGACCGCCCTCAGCTCCAGGTTGTTTATGTGAAATTTTGGACTCCAACGTCGACCAAAGCCCTGCGAGCTGCTCTTCTCCCATGTGAGTTCCCCATCCCAACATCGATGCATCCGTAACCAGTGTTCTTGTTGTTACTTGGTTGTGGATTGAGACACCTATCCACAGATTCTGTGGATCTCCCCACCATTTGGCGTCCTCCCTCGGAAGGTGGGTCAACAAAATTGGGTCTTCCCACAAGATCCTTACTGGCCATGCTTGACTCCTTGCTCTCCATGATCCCCAGGGCACTAGATCGGCCATCGAGTCGATTTGGCCTATCAGCTTGCTGAGGTCTCTTGCTGATATTTGGTTGCGTCCCAGGATCTCTTCGACTCCTTTCTGAATTTTAAGGATCCTTTCCTCCGAAGGAGCCACCATGAATGATCTTGAACTAAAATCCGCTCCTAGAAAAGTGAAGGATCGTGCTGGTTCTCGCCTGGATTTTTGATCGTTGATCCTGAATCCCAGGTTGCTCAACAGGTTGCAAGTCCGTCTTGTTTGTTCCCGTAGGATTTTTTCCTGCAGATTCCTCAAGAGCCAATCGTCTAGGTAACCGTGCGCTTTCACCCTTTCCTGGTGTAGTAGGTTTAGCCACCGGTTTTAGGATAGAGGTGAACACGTGCGGAGCCGTGGTTCAACCCGAACGGGAGGACCTGGAATTGGAATGCCCTTCCGTTGACTGCTAGTTTGAAAAACTTCTTGCAGGACGGGTGGAGTGGTATGTGCAGGTATGCATCTTCCAGGTCTATTGATGTTGTGAACTCGTTCTCCCGCATGCTCTCCCTTATAGACTTCAGGGTTTCCATTTTGAAATGCTGTACCTTGATGTTGATGAAGGAGTTCAACAGTTGCAGGTTGAAGATCAGTCTTCTTCCTCCTCCCTTCTTCTCGATCACCCTTGCTGGGCTGAAAAAA
>JAHWFP010120270.1:206361-237732 GCA_023313725.1 Lithobius niger | reverse complement strand
ATCTGTAACTGCGTGGGAATGATTGCCGTTTCCTGCAGTAAGAATTCCGCTCCGATAGTTGGGACCAAATTTGGCGAAATCCCCGTATTCGCTGGAATACGGCGCTGTCTCCATGGCAACCGACTGAGTCGCTGCCGCTGCAACGTTGAGCCCTCCCAGGACCGATGTCCCTGTAAGTCGCAGGTTCCTGGAAAAGCACATTTTGATAGGTCCAAGTCGTGCGTTGAATTTCTCGTCCCAAGATGACAATAAATTAGCTACAGAGTTTGAAATCCGCTGGTTGATGCCTTCAAACACGACTCTCATGTTATTTTGCATTTCAGCGATGGCGTCCAGTGTAGATCTCCTCCGAGTTGGCACCTTCGTTGATGCTGTCGACGATCCGGATTCACTAGCACTATGCTGCCTGTTCATAATTTCGGCTGACAAAAAATCATCTTTACTAAGACCCTCTCTTAGTAACCGGTCGTCCAGGGAACTAGATTTCCCCGCTGCTTCCATTTTTCTACGACGTTCTGCCTCACGCTGGAGTTACCTTTGTTTTGGAGTGCTTCCACGTTAAGTTGAAACCCGTTCCGGGCCTCCACGTCGTATTCGTTGCAGATGTCGCAAAGAATGTTAATAAAATCGCACTGTCTACACTTGTGACACCAGGGACGATGCTAGAATCACTTTATTGGGGAGGCGGCAGTGGGGCAGCAATTTTAGCCAGGGGGCGAACCGAAAATTCTACTTTTACAGTTCTCCCCCCCCTCCAAAAAAAAAACAACTACCACTTTTACATTCTCTTTCTTACACCCAACGTTCTTAACTGCTTCCTACCCCATTTTGGGGGGGGGGGGGAGGAATATTTTTATATCCAGTTCTGATTTTACAACTCTCACAGTAAAAACTAGGCCCTTATTGATGTGACCTGAAGCACTTCCTGTCGCCGTCTTAGTTTTATTAATAGGTAATCAGAATTTTCTTCTTTTGTACGTTTAATTTTGATCTGATGGGGAGGGGGGGGGGGGGAAAGGCAAAAATTTAGGGGGCAAGCGCCCCTTAGCGTCGTCACTGTATGGCACGTCCGATGGTGATCTCTGGGAGTCAGACGGTGACAGCATGTACCATACAGAATTTCGGACGCCCTACAGCATGTACGGGCAAGATAAAAAGGAAAACGTAGTCAGAACAAAGAATGACCACTCTCTGCGCTGCCCGCGAAAAAGTGACGACCTAGGTCAGGAGGAGCCAGTGGTCAGTTGCTTAGCGTCTAGTGGTAGACTGGGAGTAGCATAGGAATGTTTTCATGGGCAGAAAGGAGCTCTAACCTCACGAATGGCTAAAAGGGAGGTGAGTATTTTTGGAAGATGTAAAAACATACAATACCTGAACCCATCCTACCTCCCCTCTTGATGAGTCACCACATGACAATTCGAGAGGGAAAAGATGGTGGGCCGTCTCGCTCGAATGCTTTTAAAGTGGATCCTCGCGCATGCGCAGGATGGGCTACACAGCTGGCCGTCTCTTCACAACTTTAAAACTCCAGCGAGAGAAGCATACTTCGGGGACGAATGCAATACATTTTCAGGTATTGAGTATTTACTATTAGGCAACAGAAACAATTTTCAGGCAGGAGGGTCGGCAAAATTTTTTGATCATTACAATATTTTTTTGTTGGTGGCCTTTCTATCAGTTTTGATTGTTGATATGATTCTTTCGTCTATGGCCATTTCAAATACACTAGAAATGCAAGGTAGCATATCATCTGAAATTCAAACACATTGAATTACAATGAATTACGTAAGGCTGAATTACTACAATGTACCAGTTTTTTCTTGAGGTTTTAAGAAGATTCCTGTTGAGCAACAGTGTAAACATCAGCCGTTTGTTTTGGCTAGGCACTTGACGTTGTTAAAAAGAAAAATTACAGGCGATTGCCTTTTGGGGCACTATAAGTTAATCAAATAAATTGATGCAGGTGCACAGATTTTTATTTGTGATTTTTCTGTAGCTTTACAATGGCTTTCTTTTTTTTTTAATCAAACAAAATGTGTTGCGACGTCATACATTTTTAATAAAACTCACACATATAATTCCCTGGCATTTTTTTCTAAATGCATGTTCCGGAATTCAGCCAAGTACGCCATTTGTTCGGTACCAAATATTCAGTATTCAGCTGAAAGTATTTAGTTGTATATTTGTCATTCAGGCATTTTCGTATACGGTGCTTCCTTGTTAGGGTTGAGCAAAAACACAGCCTTAAGTATGGTAAGCTGTCGGCTATTCTACAGAATAAATAAAATAAGGTAGTTCTGACTACTTTGGAGGATATTGTGCCAGGGCCGTAACTAGCGCCCAAGGCAAACCAACCTAGCGTTACCTCCCCCACCCACTGCCTCTTTCAAGCAAATAAAAAAAAAAAAAAAAATTCACGAATGTTGTATTGAGGTTTACGTAACGAAATATTGTTAGTAATGAGAGAGACGTGTAATAGGCAATTAAAGTGGTTGACGACAACGAACATTAACAAATTTAAAAAAAAAAAAAACCAAGCATGGTTTTTTCAAGCAAATGCGATTTAAATTTCATAATAATTTTGGCTTGTCAACTGACAAAAAAACCTCAGTTAAGGTAATTAGGAGATGAGCGTAAGCTTTTTCACTATGACAAACTAAAATTAAACTCTTCAAAATGACTAATTCAACCAGAATGAAAAAATCTTTTATTTTTTTTAATTTTCGCATTTTTCGGGTGCAGACTTCCCTTAAGAAACACAGTACAGTGAAGTACCTCTATATAAACCTTTTTTTTGTGGTTTTTAGTTATCTGATCATTAAGAGAAAAAAACAATAATTGGTTAACAAAACGTCCGTTAAAAAATATATGTGTGTTAGCACCTCTTCCATGGTTACACAGTAGGTAGTTTGGCGTGGCGCCCTAGACTGTCGCCTTGCTTGCCGTACCCTTCCTACGGCCCTGTATTATGCCCAGTGTTTTTCGAAAATATTTTTCCTATCGATATATCCTGGCCAATATTATTGTAAACTCGCACATGTTTTATGAAATTTTCGGCGAAAGTCATTCATCTTCCTGAGAAATGCTTTGCTTGTAGCAAACCCGACGAGGTCAGTGGTCGTATATTGCTAGGCTTCCACAGTTATCATTTTTAAAGAATCGTCACTGTCTGTTTTCCTACAAGTATTGGTTCGGTGCTAAGTGATTTGTTGATGCTGCCCTGAGAAATAGTAGATGTATTAATGATTAATGCTATGTGATTAACTCTTAAAATACATTAATTATTTATATTATTAGTAAGATATTCATACGTTTGATCCTTATTTGCCAGTGATGTCCCTCTCACCTTCTGGCATCATGGTTTAGGCTGGTAGTGTGACAAACCTCCAAAGTGATGTTCATTAAACGATTTCAAAATATGTAATTGTGTTTAAATTTTAAATTAGTTTCTAGTTACCGTTTGGAAATTTACATTACTGTACCTTTGAATTTTTGGATTCGTTCCCAAAGATGCTTTTCTTCCTTGGAGGTTTCTAAGTTGCCTAGAACCGGCCAGCTGCGTAACCTGGTCTGCACATGCACGTGCGCAACCCCTCTATAAAATCATCCAGACGAGACGGCATGTCATGTTTTTTTACCTCCAGCGTGCACCAATACGGTCATGCTTCCGATATTCCTGATGTTCTTTGCCCTCTTTGCCAGCTTAGCCTGATCAAGTGCCGCAAGAGAAGATCTGCTTCACTCATGGCCAGATCAAGAACCACGCTAAAGGACTCTTCGCCCGCTAGTCCTCCTCCCGTCGACCCGGACATCATGGTTAGCCCATTGGCATCGCCTCCACCCTCAGCAACGGCTCCATGCTCCCAGTTTCCCCACTGTTTTCTCTGGTCCCTTGCGGTCAGCCCTTTCGGTTTACCCTTGGCCACATGAAGAAGTCGTGAAAGAAGTCCAAATCACACTTGTGCAGATCTCTTACCATCATCGACTAACGTTCCCCGTGATCTCTCTTTGTACTCCTTCCGGTGCTCCCGTAGCCCGACTTCGGCCTCTCGCCATGACTCTCTACTTTCACCCCATCAAGTCCATGCCTCATCAGGGACTTCCACTACAAGCATCCGCCGTGCACACTGGCTCTTCCGGCGTCTTCTCCCAGCCTTTCTTACACACACAATTGAATTACTTCGTCATCTTCTAAATCCTTCCGGAAAAGACATCTTCCTTCGCTGACCGGCTTGCATAAACACCGACGCACTTCCACTTTACCTTCTTCGCCGTTGGATGTCAACTCCATCTTATGGCGACCCACCATGCTCGTCACGTCCCCGTACTAGTTCGTCCCCGATGTCGTCTTCTCGCTGCATTGCTCCCAATGACAACAGCAACCTAGACACAGCCTCAGCCTTGAACCACTCTCTTCGCCGAAGTTCTGACCCTTCGACCAGCTGGACCACGCAATCTCCTGACGCAGAGGCTGATCTCAAGCAGGCCCACTTTGACGAAGACTCTATAGACAACGACGATGACCCTTAAGCCTTGCCTCTTTCTGAGCTCCTTAAAACAGTTGAAGAAATCATCCCGGATAGCTTCCTCTACAAGCCACTTCCAACAGATGCCAAACCGACTAAAAACCGAGGTCTCCCATTGGATTCGTCTACTGCCAACGAGACCGCCTCGTCAAACGACGAGCAATGCTGGGCCAATCCACCAAACTACTCACAACCCTTTTACGTAATGGTGGACATCTTCTTGGTAAAGGGGAACCACTCGAGCTTGATAAAGAACTGCCTCCTCCTCGCTCCGGTCGCGAAAACTGGTTCTTCAGACCATACGGCGACGGCTCCGCCAACCCACGAAACTTCAAGACCTACAAATAGAATAAATTCCTCACGGCCGTAGTGAAGATGGATTTTGGGACATCCTTATTCGTCATCAAGAAAAGTGAAGTTCCCTCTGCCATCCTCAAACACAATAACAGGAACATCCGTCTCGGCCTTCGAGCAGCATCACAAGCTAACGTCATCCATGCTACCACAAAACGCTTTGAGAAATTAGCCTCCGAATCCAGTTGAAGCGAAGCAAACCGTCTCTACAATCTCGTCAATCAACTTTTCAGAAAGGCCTTCATCACCGCTTTCCACTCCCTAAACTGGCTAACAAAAGTACTATTCAACTATTTTCCGCGAAGCCGCTCTAAAATCTTCCACACGCCTGAAAGATTCAACTCGTCACATCTTACACAACCAACCCTTACATTAATCCGACACGCTTTTCCGTGGCCTCATACCGAAGCTTGCTCCCCACCTTGACGTTTCATAGAAACCGCCCTGCTCAAGCCAAAACAAACCCTAAACCCTTCTTCAAGAACCAGAACACGGGTTATCAGAACTCCTTCAACAGGGACAAAAAAACAAAATTAAAGAATAACTACAACTCCTACAACAACCAGGAAAAATCCAATTCCAAACATCACTCTGGCAACTGGCCCTTCTGTGGCAAACCCTCCAACCGCGGCAGAGGAGGTAAATCCTACCATAGATCAACACCTGACCGCCGCAGCTGTTACTCCTCCCCAGGATCAAGAGCAAAACAGCAGCAACCAATAACACCATCCATTCTCCAGCCCTTCCAGTCGGCGGTTGCAATACACCACCATCCTGGAAACTTGCTCCCACAACATCCCCCCTTCTCTCAGCAGAAGTGCAAACTATTCTCACAAAACAGGTCAGAAAAAGTCCGAACCCCATTCGCCCCGGCTTTTACAGCCCAATTTTCCTCCGTCTGAAGAAATCCGGTGGTGAAAGGTTAATCTTCAACCTATAATCCCTCGATCAACTGATGGAAAACTCCCACTTCAAGATGGAGACCTTAGATTCCATCCACCAAATTCTCAAGCCAAACAAATAGACAATCTCAATAGACCTCGAATATGCCTATCTTCACACCCTGCATAACACATCAGTCCTCCATCTCTTCCGCTTCATGTACGACAACACAATATACAAATTTCAATGCCTGCCCTTCAGACTCAGCGCCGCTCCAAGAATTTTCATGCTGTTACTAAAGCCCGTCCTCGCTCACCGTCACTAGAACCAAATGGAGGCAAGCGCCTACCTGGACAATTGGCTCTGCCGCAACCAACTCCTTCACAACCGAGACTTCACCACAACCTTTTAACGCAACTTGGATTCGGCATAAATCTCAAAAAGTCAAGACTTACTCCAGCACAAGAATTCACATTTCGAGGAGTCTCACTCAACCTCGCATTCTCAACAATCAGTCCTTCACCAGAAAGAATAGGAGTCATGATCAACACTGTCCTGCCGTTCATTTCGTCAAAAACCATATCATAGTTCACCGGAGCTCAACTCTCTCATAGGAACATTGGACTGTGTGTAAGATCTTGTCCCTTATGGCAGATGGATGGCAAATGGCAAGACCGTTCCACCACTTTTGCATCAACATCTGGGGAAATCAAATGCACCCAACCCCCACAAAGAAACCGTCAGACGGCAACTTCCCATTGGACAGATTTCTTTGGTGGTCGGACATTTAAACCTCTCTCTACCAGTTCCACTCCACAAACCGACACTAGATCTTCATTATCTTCTAACAGACGCCTCCCTAGAAGGGTGGGGAGCCAGACCACCAAAAAAATTCTGGCTCTTGGCCTCCCACAACAAAGATCCCATCAACACTCTGGAACTGAAAGCAGTCTGGCTAGCCCTCAACCATTTTCGCCATCTCATAACAGGGAAAACTGTTACAACTCCAAACGGACAACACCACAGCAGTCACCTACATCAGCAAAGAGGGAGGCACTCACTCTCGCCAACTTCATCAACTCGCATCAGAGGTCTTCAAACTGCGGATATTCAAACACAACCATCCTCCCTTTCCACATTACTGGCAAGAGAAACATAATTACGGATTTTCTCTGTCGCCAGAAACCTTCATCAGGGGAATGGTCTGTAAAGAAATCCATCTGCGAATCACTCTTCAACATATGGGGCACTTCGATGGTAGACCTCTTCGCCAAGAGGTACAATGCCAAACTGTCCCGATTCTTCAGCCCAGTCCTGGACGATCAAGCCTGGAGAGTAGACTGACTTTTCCATGGACGAACCTTTATGCTTGCCTCTTCCCTCAATTCAAACTACTCCCATCAGTTCTCCAAAAGATTCAAACAACCCAGGGGACCTTCCTACTAATAACTCCAAACTGGCTAGCAGACCCGTGGTTCCCACAGCTTCTAAATCTCCTGGTCGACTTTCCAAGAAGTCTACCAGAAGTTCAAGATCTGTTCTCGCAAGGAAAAGGGACCCAATTCCACCAACACACCCGCTCCCTACACGGGTGGCTAGTATCATTGAACCCTCGAAGAGACTAGAATTCTTACAGAACAAGCAACTCGAATTACAAGCAAAGCCATAGGGGCTCAACCAAGAAAATATATGACAAACACTGGAAACTGTGGTTTTATTGGTGTCTCAAAAGGAGAGTTTATCCAGTCAATCCCCCTCTATAAGAACTTCTAACCTTCCTCAACGAAATACAGATGCAAACCTATTTACGTTGCCTTTTGGACTTATATGTCAGACTGCCTGAGCGGGGAATCGAACCCAGGACCTTTGAAACCAAAGGCCGAGGTCCTACCGCTGAGCCATACTGACACGGCCAAAAGGAAACGTCCATAGGCAGAAAGGACGGAACACCCTTGGCAATCAAAGATGGTTAATGTTAGGATAATGAAACCTTGCATGGTATGTAGGCGAACGGGGAGCCAACTAACCATGAATCGAACACTGACCATGACGCATATTTTCAAGGTCATCGTGGTACTAACTTTTTAACTATGCTTCGTAGAACCCCAGTGTAAACTAGAAACTTGTAGACAGTGTCAAGGCATGGCCAATGCAAAAAACAGAACGAAATTCGGTACGTTAGTTTAGGAGTTACGGGCATTACAAGAATCATTCTGTTGTGCTGGCTGAGTGGCTTTCCTGCCAAACAGCTCTGTTAGGCTCTTTCGTACACCATTCATTGTATTGGTAGGTAATGGTGTTGGCAGCATACGCAAATTGGCATAATTCATTAACCGTGATCAGCTCTGAAACAAAATCAGTAATGAGGGAGGAACAACATTAGTTTCATTTCTATAACCGACCACGGCGACTAAACTACGCCAACTTGCATAAGATGCTATAGTTTGCAGCACCATTCTGTTTATACCTGTAATGTAGCAGGTTGTGTTGAGCTAGTGTCGAGTCATCAGTGTGTCAGTTGCTGTTTGTTTTGAAGCATGCTTCATGTACTTTGAGGAATACTGGACTTAATTTTACACTCACTGTTGAGCAGGAAAGCCACTCGGTCAGCACAACAAAATGATGCTTGCAATTTTCGTAACTCCTAAACTAACGTACCGAATTTCGTTGTTTTTTGCAATGACCATGCCTTGCCAATGTCTACAAGTTTCTAATTTAAACTCTAGTTCTACGAAGCATAGTTAAAAAGTTAGCATAGCGATGACCTTGAAAATATGCGTCAAGGTCAGTGATCGATTCATGGTTAGTTGGCCCCCCATTCGCCTACATACCATGCAAAGTTTCATTATCCTAACATTAACCATCTTTGATTGCCAAGGGTGTTCCGTCCTTTCTGCCCCACCCTGTACACATATAATCAGACACTTTCCTATCGCCACTGGAGGGACGCTTATTTGCCGCGCCATCCTCCTAGTGAAACGAATGGAACACTTAAACGTGAAATAATGATTAAAGATGGGAAAGCCAAAGGCTCACAAGAAATAACTAAATACAGATGCAAACCTATTTACGTTGCCTTTTGGACGACTGCCTGAGAGGGAATCGAACCCAGGACCTTTGAAACCGAAGGCCGAGGTCCTACCGCTGAGCCGTACTGACACGGCCAAAACGAAAGGTCCATAGGCAGCATTTGACACGTGCACATATACATATAATCAAACACTTTCCAATCGCCACTAGAGGAACGCTTATTTGCCGTGCCATCCTTGTGAATTCCTGTTCTGGAGTAAGTCTTGACTTTTTTCTTCCTCAACGATTTATTAGAGTCGATTATACTCTATTGCGAACGGTCTGTCTGTCTGTCTGTGTGTTCGCGCTATAATGTTTTAATGAATTATCGGATTTCTGTCAAATTTTCACACACACATTCTATGGCACATTTCTAGGTCTAAGTTCGAAAATAGGTCGAATCCGTTGGGGAAATCCTCCACTAGAAATAATCAAAGATTTTTGTTCGCAGCAAACGTATGAGGTTCGTTATTTTTTCTTCAGCCGACTGATGTCATCCATCCACGACCAATTACTGGGAACTATGTAGCCATCGTCAGCGGCGGATGACACCACCAACTGATCAGTGACTGGCAACTTCCACGAATTATTCTACAGATCACTGACGTAGGCACGCGGCTTCACTGATTTCATTTGTACGAATTCGATAACAAGCTTGTAGTCATGTTGGCATGCGAAATTAGCGTAGACTTGGGCTATTTGTTTGGACAATCGTTCATGACTTTAATGCTTAGTATTTTTTTTGGATGCGGAAGGAGAAATATTTAAAACAACTTCTACTGTATGACATTTTTTTTGTTGTCAGGGGAGGGGAGGCAAATTTATAAAACTACATTTGGGCAACGACTGTGCTATCTAGATATTTCATCCTTATCAGTCGTGCGATGTGGCAACGTCGCAGTCGGATAAATGAAATGTCCAAAACGCCAAGACGAAACGGAGGCTTCCCGTATCGTAAAACTGCCAAATGGTGCTGAATATTTTTAATGTTGATTCAGTTCACTAGTGTTCTAATTAAACTTACAGTTTAAAATGAAACCGATTGAAGAATCGTAGTGGGCTGGTCTTTAATTGAGAGGTGTGCGCCGCCATGCCATCCAACGCAGTTGATCAAAACATGTAGGGGGGGGGGGGGGATTGAGGCAAAAAAAGCTAGAAATGCAAGTGACCACTGGCTTTACGGTTGCATACGCGTCGTGGAACCGCGGCCAAGAAATCATTTGGGTGTTTGGATTGTATTTTTAGGAGGGGTAATTATTCACACGTGTTAGACAATTAGTAGCCATATCGATCGCTGTATTCGCAAGAGAAAACAAATGGACTCTCACTATAATTGGTTTAAACAGGTTTATTCAAACAAAGTCTCAAAGGATCAACAATCATCGTCTGCAGGAAATTTTCACCTCCTCTGAGACTTCCGAATATCATTTCTAATAGAATACTTTGAAATTGATCGACCATCCATTCATGGTTCCTTCCCTGATTGGGACCTTTCTATTGTCCTAGACTCACTAATGAAAGCACCTTCTGAACCCCTTCAACAGGAAAACAGTCTTTTTAACCACATTTGCCACAAGTCTTCGCTGCAGCGAGCTTCAAGCTCTATCCATCAACCCAACCTGTTGCTTCTTTCACGGGAACTGCACTGAAGTTCAACTAAGACTAGAGCCACTTTCCGTGCTAAAATCCAGAAGCCTTGCGAACCATCACTACCAATAACTATTCCAGCGCACTAATATTATTGGAAACGAACCCAAACAGGTCCTCTGCCCTGTCTGTGCCTTACGCTTTTATATCGAAAGGACTGAAAACCTCGAATTCCTCAAGGGCCGAAACCAACTCTTCCTCCCCTTCAAAACCGCCTTCGGTGAAACATCAGCAAGAATGATCGCTTCAAGGATCAGAACCGTGACCACCAGCACTTACGAAGACATCAGCAGCAACCATCCTGACGTCAACATCTGGGCGACTGCGCATGAACTAAGGGCAATCTCCACGTCACGGACAATAACATCGCAATACCTGAAATCCTGGAAGCCACATCGTAAAGAAGCCAGTCTGTCTTAACAAGCCACTACTTCAGAGAAATGACTTGACATGAAAATAGACTACACCGTCTGGGACCCATAGTCGCAGCCAGACGTGTTATACGCCCCCCTTAAGCACTGAAAACGGACGAACCTGAAACAGAAGCTAGAACCATCTCTAAGCAAATGACCTTTTCAGGGCCACCACATTTTACAAATGAGATCCAAAACCTGTTTTCTGTTTTCAAAGCATGATCTTTTTTTTTGGGGGGGGGGGAGGAGGAGGGGGGCAGCTCGTAACCCTAGGGAACCCGTGAGGTGGTGCCCACCTCTATTTCTGACGAGGGCAACTGTGCATGCAAAATTCACAGGTAATTAATATTTCCAAATGGCAAATAGAAACAGTATTTTGTCGGCCCTTGGGGCAGCTGGCTGAAAATTGTTTATATTACCTGGAGGAAACGTACATTACCTGTACCCTCCCTCCCCTCGAGTCACCACCATGACATACTGAGAGGGAAAAAGATGACGGGCCGTCATGCCTGGATACTTTGGAGGGGTTGCGCATGCGCAGACCGGGTTATGCAGCTGGCCGGTTCTAAGCAACTTAGAAACCTCCAGGGAAGAAAAGCATCTTTGGGAAAGAATGCAAAAATTCACAGGTAATGTATGTTTCCAGGCAATAGAAACAATTTTCAGCCCCCTCCCGGGGGCCGGCAAAATACTGATTTTTTTGCAGATGTGGCTCTCTTTGGGAATTATGTCAATAACAAAGATTTGGTTTTGTTACGTACAGCAAGTTTTGGGAGTTTTGAATTGATACCTTGTAATGGCACTACTCTAGTCATTACAGTAGCTACCAGTGTGTGCTACCTCTTCCACGCGATTTCAAGACATAATGACAAGAACATGCAGCACTCCTTCGAAGTTAAACTGAGCTCCCTTGTTATTGCCATTGAATAAACATAAAGTGGGTAAAGCTTTAGCTGTTGTCATAGATTGGACGATAATTCAGCACTAAAGATAACCAAACCAAACAGTATCAATACAGTGTACTAACTACTAAGGCTAGTTGTGGTTTGACAGAAAATGGTTCTATTTTAAGAAACTGAACTATAACATGTTGCCAGTGCTAACAGAAAAGGTAAGACTGGCTGAAACAACTTGGGGACAGTTCGAATTGGTCAAAAATCGGTTTATATTTTACATATTTTTTGTCGCATATAGTCACAAGTTTTGGGCAACTTCATGTAGCCTATTACGGTACCTGTTTGGGTTAGCCATGTTTCTAGATAATAAAATCGTATCAAAAACCAAAACTTGTAAAAGGGGCAACCAAGTTAATCGCACCGCTTAATATAAATTGCACATTTCCGCTGGTACCAAGAAGCACCACTAACCATTGTTTTGTTTTTAGTGCTTCAATTGTTTATAACTCGCTTAATTTGATCAGTTCAGAAGTATCTATTTTTTTTGTGTGGCTTCGGTTTCTAGTCACAATTTGAGGTTTTTATTTCTGGGCAGTTTGTTTTGTTACTTTTCTTACCTGGTTTAGTTCCCATGTAGGCTATAAAAAATCTTCGTAGGTAAGAAAGTATCCATAAGAAGTGTATACTTTGTTGTGCTATTACTGCAGCAGTTTCTCTAAGCTTATGTGCCTTTTGTGCACCACAATGGTCGTCACCAGCATCTTTACACAGCAAGAGGAAACAGGAACAGAGCCAAGCTGGCTTTAGGAAAGGATTACCATCTCAAAGATCACGGTACGATGTAAATGGAGCTTAAGAAAATCTTGCTTTTATCTACACCTATACCCTTGCTCAATGTCAGTTTAGAATAGACGTAAAAAAATGAATTCGATCTTGTGGATTTCACTATCCAGCCGTCTCTGAAGGGACTCGAGCTCTTCGGGAAATCTAGCTATTGGTCATCTAGATGTCTCAACAGATTTTGTACTACATGGAAGATGGCCTGCTTGCTCACTGGAGGGTACAAGCATATGAAGTGGAAAGGAGGACGGAACCTTTATTGAAAACAAGATTGGGACGCAACCCTATTTTGGTGCGATTTGGTCACCATTTACGAAGTAGGATCCGTCAGTCCAATCCTCAGGGATTTCATTCCAGGTAGGCTTCCTTGGAAGGATGGAAAGCCAACGTTGCAACACTGGAAAGTAGAGTCATTTAAAATCTCAAGGAACAGAAGCAACACATCATTGTGTTGGAACTAACTGCTGTACTTCTGCCCCGATGTTACCTGTAATGCTATCAGGACTGCTTGCAGGGGTAAAAACCATCAAAATTGAATCCGAAATTCGACCAAGCTAACAAACTTGATGGCCCCTTCACAACTCCTAATGGGACTTTATTTTGACCATGGGAAATCCCATGAGTGGACATATTAACAGTGAAATTGATTGCCACGTTCATCAGCGTGATACTGAAGCATAGCTAACAGGTATGTTAACTATGTCTGGGAAGAGATGTTCGTCTGTCATTATCCTCTTAGCATCCTCCTGCCTGCCACACATAGTAGACAAGATCAGCCTATACGAACAAATGTCCGTTCCTGAAACTGATTTTCTAAGGAGCCTACCACAAGAGAATATCTTCTAACCAAAAACCGTGGAAATATTCATCACACAAAACATTCAACTTTAAGTTTCATGGCTGGCTACTGTCCAACAAGGCACATAGAATTTCAGACATCAGCAAACCGCATCGTCAGCAGCTCACACAGAAGTATGAAGAATTTACGATGGAATCGTTACTGCTGCTGTCTCCATCGATGAAACACGTTCTAAGAAACTGTTGAATTTGGGCAAAGATTAACCCTCTCCTCTTTTATTGACATGAGTCAACATGCTAGGAAATAAAGTCTTCAGGTTGCCAGTAAACTCATTACGACAGCTGGATACAGCTCCGTTCTAGAACTAAAAGCTTTTAAGCTGGTAAGCCAAATCAAAAGGAAATTTTTCCTCCCCGGGATTTACCACTGGTGCTCATATGTCTCTACAAAGACCATTACACACTACTTGGCGAAGAATTCTTACTAGACCTACAATCTTCTTTCTTGCTCAAGCAACTATAATACCCCAATCACATGTGACGCAGATGAAGCACTGCATGTGAAGGTGTACATTTAAACTTGTGCAGTGTGCTCTTTATTAAAGAATGGTGGTAAGTAGTTAATTGTCAAGTAAAGGTCAATTCTCGAAACCTTTGTATTATCCAGTTGTCCCGTATTGTCGGATCCAATACGTGTTTAACTTAACAAGACATAGTGAATTTAAAAATACATGCATCGTGTTGGAGTAGTCATGATAGTAATGATGATAAATTTTCATGTTACTAGTGCCATTCTTCGATATTACGTTCTTCGTCGTAGGAAGTTCAGATGGTTTTAAAACATGGTCCAGTCTCATCTGTTACCCGTTTATCATTTTAAAACATCCTGAAGTAGTTCCTCAGACAAAGAACGAGATATCGAGGAATATCTCTATTCCAATGGTTCGGTGAGAATTGAGAAATTTACTTTCATTGTTATGCACATGAATATTGATTTTGTGATGTCAGTATGTTTACCTTTATGTAGAGGGCACTTTACGTCGCCTCTTTGGTTAGAACCGAAAGTTGGTTCCAAAGCTCTCTACTGTACTGTAGCCACGCTACTTGCATCTCTTATTTGTTGTCATTTTGTGAGTTCAATGGGGATTTGGTCTTCTGCCTGCATAACGACCAAGATATTCTTTACATATACGTAAGTGCAGGAGCGAAGCATGTAGGGGATGATGTTTGTAATGCATCATTCTGTTATTTCAATGCTAGACGTGTAATATTTTTCAGATGACTTTTTATTGTTTTTAAGGTTTTTATTTCCCAATGTTCTGGTTTTTATGACTGGTGAAGCAATTCCTGGGCCAAAGGGCCCTAACGTGGTAAATGAACTTTGTCACATTTTCCTTAAATTGTAGCTCTGTCTGCCAAGAGCACTGTTAACCGCTCCATTTACTGTCACAAAGAAAATGTAAAGTCGATGAACTTAGACTAATAATATTTTGGTAATTTAAACAAAATTGATGTCACTAAAAATGATAATTCAAAAACAAACAACAAAAAAACCCAAAAAGCAATCTCAGCAATAAAAAAAAAAGATAATTTATCTTTTCATTATTTTCAGAAATGTCAAGTTTTCATATTCTGTGATAAATGTATTCTTACTCCCACTTGTTTTGAGAGGAAACTGTAAATTACATACATGACCGCTTCAGATTGAACTGTACCTTTAAAGGCAGAAATTTATCTTTTCTAATCTTCACAGAAGACCTGTGTGGAAAGACACAGTTCATGTTGCAACTCTTTATGTAAACCAACAGAGGAATGTCCTAGCTAGCCTTTTGATACTTCCATAAAAAAAAAGTTGTGCAAGTTTTGTATAACTGTTTTGTAGAATTATTCTAGTTGAGAGCTGCTTGATATGTAATTTGTATTTATCGTAGTTTTTGTGTGTAACGGTCTTTCTTATGGAATAAATGATTGGAACAATTTTTGGGACTATAATGGCCAAGCATTTTATTAGCCAAAATAAAAATTGCTGGGTCAGGGCAACCAAAATCTTTACCTGCTCCAAACCTCAGTCTCATAAACTGATTGAAAAAAAAAGACCAACTTTATCAAAGTATTGCATTCCAAAATATTTTACCTAGTTCCCCCTCTCCAATGTATGTTCATTTTTACACTTTCGCCACATTAGGCCATGCAACATTTGGTTTGCAAAGGCAAATGCATGAAATTATCGCGGGTCACACTTGTTTATATTGGCTTTTAAGATTTATATTTCGCAAAATTTTGACCGATGGCGACATTCCAATGGACTATTTTAACCAGCTCGAAAACAGCTTTTCAGTGGTTAAATTTCATGGACAAAGCCTCTTACTATTCAGCAAAAATAAAACGCACCAATAAATGGGAGATGACATAGTTAGCCAACAATTATTTTTTTTAGGTTGCTTTTGTTTTCTTGTTACATAATGTAACATTATGTCCTCCCTCTCACCATAGGAAGAGAAGGAAAACGGCATCAGCATTTTTGCAGCTGTCCCTTCAGCACAAACTGCTTGCACCGCATTGCACCTATACAAGACCTAGAAAAAGTATCATTCTCTGAAGAAACGTGCTCTACTGACAAATTAGTTTTATTCTATTAGTAATGTTTGACCTTAACCACCCATGTTAAAGCCGAAATTTTGACACTTAATATCTCCGCCGTCTATAAATTTTTTCTTTTTATTAAATTTGAGAAGCATACCAAAATTCGTTAAAATCTGCCGAAGCAAATCGGGGATCTGGACTTGAGCTGTCCTTAAGAAATTACTAAAGGAAAAAAACTGCTATGCCGTTTAGAAAAAAGTTATGAGTTCGTATCCCAAGAAATTCACAGCTGTGAAGGTGTACAAATGAAAACAAATTTTTCATGAAACTTCCGGTTCCACCCTGTCAGGGCTGGCTAAATTTTGTTTCTATTGCCTAAGAGGAAATATACATTACCTGTTAATTTTTGCATTCCTTTCCCCAATACTGTCTTTACTTGGAGGTTTTTTGATTGTCACGAAGCGACCAGCTTGGCAACACAAGTGCACATGCGTAGTCCTCCAATAACAGCTCCCGTAACGACGGGATCTGCATCTTACTTTCTCTCTCAATCTGTCATGGGGGTGACCCAAAGAGGGAAAGGTAGGGTGGGTAAAGGTAATGTATATTTCCTTTAGGCAATATAGAAACAAAATTTAGCCGGCCCTGGTGAGGGGAGGAGGGTAAGAGTAGTTTCATGTTTCTGTATGCTGTTTGGAAATATATGTTACCTGTTAATTTCTGCATTAACAAGAGATCTCGTCAAAACTGGCAGTGGGTTGCAAGCTGGCTCCCCAAGAGTCACGGACTAAGCAGAACTGTGTGGAAGAGTTGGGGGGATATGGATTTCAACATCTCTGTGCCGGAAGATGGGCTCCAGAGGGAGGAGGTTCTGCTTGAGGTGAGTTCGTTATGAAGCCAAGGTGGTTTGTAACGGCGGACGCTACGACGGCTTAGGTGCTTGTAACGCCCCCGGTTTCCCTGGTGTACGTGGAGTTTCAGTCTAAGGTTCTACGGCGTTTACTGTGGTACAGCGAAGCTCATGACGTTGCTGCTGCTATTTAGTAATAACGCCGAACTATCAACCGTATACTGGGTATAGCAATCGAAAGCCCGGAAGGTGTTAAAGCTATTACTGGTTATAATTGCCCTCGGACCCACACGAAGCATCCGAGGGAAGACGACAGAATATTGGCTGTAGATGGACTTAGCACGATATAACTGTCCCAGAGAGTCCGTGGATCCCGTGGATCAATCCGATCCGTAACACAAATGATGATAACGCAATTATGGGGACGACGTACTGGTTTATTCCTCTCTAATAAACATGGTGGTATGGTACAATAGGGGAGATTTACGCATGGAAACTACGAACGGCGCTTAATCATAGTTCGTATGGAAAACTACAAGAGGAGCCTCAGCCCTACGGAGTTGCAACAACGATTGTGGAAAGTTTCTGGACATATTTTGGTGCGTTTGAGTCCGATACATTTCATGAAGCTAACGATTGATATTACACTCATGATGCAATTATAAGAAGGGGCAATAGTTATCATGTTATCAAATCGACACTTACATGATTGATACAAGTCCTCCTTAGAACACTATGATGGCGGTCACATCTTTAGGGCTAAGGACGGTGGTTTTTACTCAGCGACTGGTACACGTCGCCGCTGGGAGAGGAAGAATATTAAAGAGACAGGCGGTAGCCTTTACAACAGTGGGGCAAGAGGCAATACACGAGCCGACAACAATCACCTGGATAGGGTGTACAACACCACGACTGTTGCTCGGCTAGCGAAAAGCCAGCATGTAAAATACATTACATAAGGTAGGGAAAATACCTTGGTGATCACGAATGCCCACACGACGACTTCACAAACCGTAGAGTGAGGCAAAAGGAATCTGGTGGAGGTAAAATGAAGTTAACAAACCGCGAAACCTCCCACATTTACGACGACTTTTACGGCATAACCACAACTTTGGGCTACAGTCCCAGCATGGGGGATGGAGCGTCGGGTCCTAATTAAAGGGGCCTAACCTTAATACTGTTGGTAATCACTGCCACCAACGGTGGAATTTAACTGTTTGTACAAGCTAAAATTACAAATGGGCTACATAGTTATTTTACACTTAAACAATTGTTTAACAATTGTTAAGTGGGCCTTGATCTTTCCCTCAGACGTGGGCATTGCCGAAGACTGGAGGAAATTCCAGGAACTTGTTCATTTGCTGGTTGCTTCATTTGTCCCTGAAAGCATTCCTAGGCATCGAAGTACTCGTAACCTTCCGAGGAGCATTTTGGATGCTATTAGACTGAAACGGAAACTTTGGCGGAGATTTACTAAGACCTAACGTTTAGAGGAATTCAGCAAATTCAGGGAACAAAGCAATAGGGTCGTGGAACAGCTGCGCTCAAACAAGCGGGATTAGCTCCACGATGTCATAAAGGACATCAAAAGCAACCCTAAGAGATTTTTTGGCTACCTTAACAGTAAAAAGGAAGTGAAATCGACCACCATCAGTCTGGTGAATTCAAAGGGCCACACCATTCAAGATGGGAAAGCGATAGCAAACAAGTTCGGCATCAAATTCCAGACAGTCTTTCATGCTAAGGCTGCACCTGTCCTGGTACATGGTCCACTGCGTGAGACCTGTATCTCCAAATCAACGATGCTTGCTGCACTGAAAAACCTTAATCCGAACAAGGCAAGTGGACCAGACGGCATCCCCAACAAATTTTTGAAAGAGTGTGCTGAGAAGCTGGCAGAGCCACTGGCCATGCTTCTATCCAAGTCCTTCAGTCACGGCCTGGTACCGCAAGACTGGAAAAGGGCCAACATCACGCCCATCTACAAAAAGAAAGGAACTAGGCTTTCAGCACTGAATTACCGTCCAGTGAGTCTTCTCCCTTGTGTAAGTAAGATTTGTGAAAGGGTCTTTTTGGCTGAACTTAATCAGGAACTTGATGAACTTGGCATATCTGACAACACTCAACATGGCTTTGTACCCGGTAGGTCGTGCATGACAAACCACCTTATTGCCAGAAACCAATGGACGAAGGCAGTCGATGAGGGCAAGGCGGTAGACATCTTCTTTGCTGATGTTGAAAAGGCCTTCGATACGGCAGTACATGGCATCCTTATCAACGACCTGTGCTCCCGCGGGGTTAGTGTTGAAAAGGTTAGATGGATCTCCAGCTTTTTAGAAGACAGAGAGCAGAGAGTTATCGCCAATGGGGAAGCTTCTGAATGGTTCCCTGTTACTTCTGGTGTGCCACAAGGCTCAGTGCTCGGCCCGAAGCTGTTTGCCCTTTACACGAGTGAATCACATGCAGCGCTCCAGGGCGACTGCTACAAGTTTGCAGACGATGTCAAAGATTCTGAAAAGATCGACGAAAAGAGCAATGCCAACCTGCTTCAAAACGATATCAATCTCCTTCAAGCCTGGTACACCGCCAATGGCATGAGGCTCCACCCTGAAAAGAGTTTTGTTATGCATATGGGGCATAAAAACATGAATAAGCCTTATCATCTGGACCATTCAAGACTCAAAGCTACCGACCAAATCAAGGATCTGGGCGTTATTATGGAGTCTGATCTGTCTGTAAGCAAGCAATGTGCTGCTGCTGCTGCTAAGGCCAAGCGAATGGCTGGCTTCCTCTCCAGACATCTACCCAGGCTTTCTCCTGAAAACTTTGCTAGAGTTCATAAGGTTCTCATCCGGCCACTTGTGGAGTTCTCCAGCGCAGCATGGGTTCCCTGGTTACAGCGAGACATTCAGTTGCTGGAGAGCGCGCAGAGACTTGCTTCGCGTGTACTGATGAAAGACAAGGTGGGCTACGAGGAGCGGTTGAGGCTGTCCAGGCTGCCAACTCTGGAACAGAGACGAAAGAGAGGCATGCTTATTGAGTGCTTCAAAATTCTCAAGAGACATTACAAGCTGGACCCAAATGAGTTCTTTACGATGGCCACCACCACTAACTTAAGAGGGAACTCCCTCAAGCTACACAAGCCACACTGTAGACTTAATGCATGGAAATTTTTTTTTCTGTTGCCGTAATCGATGAGTGGAACAATCTTCCAGATGATCTGTGTAGGGCCAGCTCAACTAACTGCTTCAAGGCAATGTTGGACAGGCACATGGCGCAGCATTAACTCCCCCACGGGACATGGCTACAAGTCACGGACTTTGCCGTATTATGAACTAAACTAAACTAAACTAAACTAATTAATCAATCTAGCAAACGAACTGAAGCTTAAAACTCCTGGTTTTATTTTGACAACAGCGAATGAAAGAAACACTTTACATTTTAGTTTGCTTCGGAAAGCTTTTGAAATAAATTATATAAAAGCTCAAAGTTTGAATTTACAACCAGTAATTCACATTTTCAGACCAACAACACTTGTGTTTAGAATAAAGTTCAAATTTTCACATTAGAAAAAGTAATACTGAGTGCTCCTGGAGACACCCGCAAGACTGGACAGCCGCAACTGATTACAGTCTATCTGACAGTATGTTTCATACACGATCAACCGTCCACAGTTATGTTTCTGAGTTTTCCAAGTACAAAAGATCAACCTCTCTTAGTTCCCGCAGAAACTGTTCTAAGAAATAAAAAGCCCGGCAATTTTATACTTAGACATCAGTGTGTTTCTTTTGACTTCCACAAAGATCAAACCGTCAGTTTAAATTAAAAATCCATTTAAGTTTAAACTAGAAGAAGTTGGTTTTTAGAAAGAGAACCACTCTGATGTTATGGGGGTGGGGGACCAAATATGCCGATTATGGCGTCACCTCCATAATTTTCTCTAAGCTAGAAGTTAAGTTTACGAATTTAAACTATGAATTTAAAATAAGGGGGTCCTAATAAAAAACTTTCAAAAGCTAAACTACTAACATACGAACCACTACCATTTTGCCCAGCATGGCATCCTACGGACGTGACGTCTCCACTCCCGACTGGCGTGACCCTTCGAGCTTGAGAGATCTGTGAGCTGTGCTGAGGATTGAGGGGTGTGGGGGCTTTTTATGTTAGAGCAGCAGATTCTCGCGACTAATGCGCGGATGCCGAGGAGAGCTGCGGGGGTCTGATTGGCTGAGGGCCAGGAGAACAATGGAAAGTGGGAGAAGTCGGTCGGACAAAGGGACTTGGTGCAGAGCCGTTTGAAGGAGTAGGGACATGTAAAGATAGGCCAAATTGAGTTTTACTCAAGTGAACTTTGGGAAAAGGCCTTTACTTTAAAATATCAACTATTGAATAAATATTTACATGATTGCATCGTGAATAGGCTCTGGTTAGAAGCTTATTACTTTGGCTTGGGTAATGCATAAAGCATTACTATTAAATTTAATAAGCTTTAACTGTAAACTGCAGTGTTATACACCACAACTAGGCTGGGGGGCGGGGGAATTGAGGATTCGGATTGCTTTGGAACTTTTTAAGAATTTTTTTGGTTTTAATAGTAGGACAAGCTAGTAGTAACATTCGGATGGTCACAGTCGGGTTTCAGAGGAGAACTAAAACAAACATATATACACTGAAATTCGTGTCCGTTAGAATGCCGATGTCGAATTATTTCGGAATAATGGTAGCGATTCTGTGGGCAAAAGAATATATAAAAAGTTGAAAAATGGTTAAATAATCTAGCTTAGTTGAATGCTATAACGCATTAAGTTAAGTTGGATGTTTAACGTTAATTAAAAGACAAAATAGATCGTTGTGGAAATTTTTCATAAGGCTTGCGATCGTTCAAACATAAAAAATATCACTCTTGAAAATAGTTGTCTATCCACATTAGTGGGGGAGCAACTGGGTTTCCGTGTAAATTTTGTGATACAATATTTCGTTGTTTTTTTTGTTTGTTAACTGGTGCCCCTGTAGCGGCCGAAGCTACGATTCTCAAGATGCTTGTAGCCTCGTCGACATCAAGATGGTTTTGACCTTTAAAACACTAGTTTCGGTGGCGGTTTTTACTTTTCAGGAAACAGCACACATGTACTACTGGCCCAGTATGGGTAACAGAGAGTCATTGGTCGTAACTGTAGGCTAACTAGTCATCTTTAAAGGGGGGTATTCGCTGCCACCAGGTGGGTGGTTAATTGCAGTCCTGACTTTAAGTAATAAGTGGTTTTCTATATCAATTAAGTCTAGCAATTAATCGTACTAGTAAACAACTGACGTTTCACAAACTCTTGGTTTATTAAATGACAGGCAAATATAAAAATAAGTATTTACATTTCAACTAGTATCAACAAGAAGGCTTTTAAATTAAAGCAACACGAGATTTACATTAAATCTGACAAAAAATTACATTAAATTCAGTTTCAACCTTTACATGTTATGTGCAAAGAACAACAATTTCAACAAGAAAAAGTTCTGCCAGGAACTCGCAAGAAGCTGTTATTAAGTGTAAACCGCAGGAATTACACGAAATACTACCAGACCATGTTTTCTAAGTGCGACTTAGAATCAAATCTGCCATTTAGATTTTGTCACCTTTTTAAGTTACAAAAACTCTGCCAATTAACGAAAACACTTACATGAGTTTGGGCAACTAGCCATCGAAGTCTCTGCTTCTGCAAACCTAATTGGTTTAAGTGATCTATTTAGTGTTTGAGTAAATTCATACTAGAAACACGGAAAAAAAGCTGGTTTTTAGAAAGGGACCGTGAACCCTGACGTTATGGGGGTGGGGGGTCTTGAATGCCGATCATGGCGTCACCTCCATAAATTCTCAAAGCTTAAGGTTAGTCATTAAGTAGAACTATAATTTTGAATGGGGTTTCCAAAAGTTAAATTTTCTAAGTTAATACTAGTCTACTTACAATCCACTACCTTTGCCCAGCATGGCAACATTCGGACGGGACATCTCCTATACCGACTGGCGTAGTCACCTCTGGCTTTGAGATCTGCTGAGCGTGTGCTAACAAGTGAGGGGAGCGGGGGCTTTTTATGCTAGTGACCGGGAATTCGCGCGGACGACCAGGAGAGCTACGGGGTCTGATTGGATGAGGGCCTGGACAACAATAGAAAAGTCGGCAGAGCAAAGGGTTTCTGCTTTGGCACCGTTTGAAGGAACGATTATGGACTGCGTGATAGAGAGAGGCCAGTAGAGTTATACTCATTGTTTGGAACGTGAAAAAGCCCTTTAATTATTATTGATTGTTTTCTTATTGAACCACGATGTTATGCATTGCGACTATTGAAGGAAAGATCTCAATAAATTCGGTTATTAACATACGGAGGCCAGGTTTTACTTTGGGAATTGGGTAGCCGAGTCGGTTTTCAGAGAACAACTAAGGATAAATAGAAAAGACGTGTCCGAGAAAATTCGTAAGTTAGATGTTGCCTAAGCTCCGGTAGTGGTGATGGCAAAAGATTACGTTAAATATTTTATAAAAGCAAAGTTTAAAAGTACCAGCAAGATGCTAAAACGCATTTAAATAGTTTCAATAATTATTTGCAGCCGCAGATAATTGGTTTTGGCAGTTGGAAATTTCTCAAAAGTATTCAAGATCGTCACCGTAAATAAACTTAAGAAATATCAATACAAAGTATGTCTGTACATCAAAATGAAGTTAAGTACCTTCGTAGAGGAAGCCCCTCCTATCAAACACTAATCTAATGTCTTTGGCTTTATGATTAAGTGAAAAATAAAAAGTAAATACAATTTTTACAATATCAATTAGCTCTCACCCACAACCGTATTCGTTTCGCACTTGTCATTTGCCCTAGCAAGCGTAGCCTAGCTCTCATCCACAAAGTATTCTCTACTACGAGCCCAAACAAGGGCGAAACAGTCTGTCTAGAGATCTTTGTGGGTGAGAGCTAATTGATATTAAATGATCAATTGGTAAAAATTGTCCCAGGCCTGGGTGTCAGCCATTCAGTAGAATGGAGCCCCAAACAAGCAGACGTTTCTGCTATTTCGCTTGCTGAAACCGTATTCGTTTCGCACTTGTAATTTTTACAAGTTGCGAAAAATGGCGTCTCGTGCGTTACGGGAGTTGCTTCGGTTTTGGCGGTTTTTCAAAATGGTGTAGTTCTGGTTGTAGATCGAATTTTCGGAATCTGTTTCCGGGGGAATACAGATAAAGTTCGTGGCTATTAAGGGCTTCCAAGTTGAAACGATTTGGTTCATTTTTCACGGAGTTATGGTAATCCAAAGACCGAGGTTTTTTTAGCGCTGGAGCGCAAATAAAAAAAAGAACACTTTGCCGGCCCCAGCCGGCTAAAAATGGTTCCTTTGTGCCTAAAACATACTTAACCTGATAATTTAGCATTACATTCCTCGAATGTGATGTTCCCCTGGAGGTTTTTTCCGGTGCGCAGCCGCCTGCTTGCATGCTCCCTACCGCCCTCCATTATAAAAGCGACAGCGCGCACGCTATCGGCATTCATTTTTCTCTCAATGTGTCAGGCGGTGACTCGAGAGGGGAGGCAGGGCGGGAGTTAGGTTAAGTATGTTTTAGGCACAAAGAAACCATTTTTAGCCGGCTGGGGCGGGCAAAATGTTCTTTCTTTGTTGCCAAAACATCTTAACCTAACAATTTAGCATTATCAGCAGACCTCGTCACTTTCGGTGGCGGGCACCGTCCTGACGGGCGCCCCGGGGTGCAAGCAGGCGTTCCCCTAAAAACTTTTTATCTGGAAGAGAAAAAATTTGCACTTTATTCAGAACGGATGAAAACAGGAGGTTGGTCTCTTTCGTAGGATTTGGTGGCCCTGAAAAGGACCGTTGTTTGGGGTCTTGCTTCCTCCTGGATGGCTTGCTTCCTTCATGGATGGCTTGCGTATGTGTTCTGAGTGCTTAATGAGGGGTTGACCACGGTTCTGGCTGCGACGATCGGTCCCAGTCGGTGTAGTCCTGATTCTTCTCTTGACATATCCCTCAGGTAGTGGGAGGTGAAGGTAGTCTGGTAGCGCCAGGATGCTGCTGCCAGGATCTCTTCTATTGGGACGGTGTTGTGGTGGGCCCATGATGTGGAGACAGCTCTCACTTCGTGCGCCGTCACTCTCATGCTCTCATTCGGAGTTTTTTCGTAGGCTGCTTCGATTGTTTTCTTAATCCATCTCGATACCATGGCTGGCGATGTTTCACCAGATTGGGGATCGACTGGGAGGAAGAGTTGGTTTCTTCCACGGCGGATGTCTTCATGACGAGTCCGGGCTAGGTAGAAGCGTAGGGCTCTGACTGGACATAGAAGGCGTTCTGGTTCGTTTCCGACTAGGGTGGATAGAGCACGAAAGGTGATTGGTTTCGGTGGTTCCGAAGGTTTCTGTGTTTTGGCTCTGAATGTTGATCTTGGATATAGGGTGACAGAGGAGAAGTTGGGGCCAAAGATGCAGTATGCAGGATCTGCTGAGAGGGCTTGGATTTCAGAACAACGAAGACTGGCGGCTAACGTGACTAGAAAGACCGTCTTACGGGTCATGAGGTGAAGGGAGGTGTCCTGTAAGGGTTCATATGGTTCGCCCATTAGGGACTGGAGGACGAGTGAAAGGTCCCAGTCTGTTATCGTTCTTCTGGTAGTGGGTCTCTCGTTTTCGTATGAGCGAAGAAGGGCTGAGATACGGTAGTCGTCAAGTAGGTTCATGTTGTTGGCGGCTTTGAAAACTGTGTTTAGAGCAGAACGGTAGACTAGGATTGTAGAGCCTTTGAGTTTGTCGATGTTAAACAAATCTCTGAAGAAGTTTAGGAGGGTGGGAAGAGGTGGGTCGATAGATTAGCTTGTTTTGTGATACACCAACGAATCCATTTTGACCAGTGGCTGTCGTACATCCGGTTAGTGGAGTCCCTTGTTGCCTTTGAGGCGATGCGTTTGGCCTCTTCTTGATGAATTCATGCCTTTTTGAGGAGTTTGATGATAGTAGCCACCCGTGTAGGTTGAGGTTGGATACGTTCGGGTGTAGCTTTGTTCCCTTCTGTTGGGATAAAAGATCTGGTTGAGGGGGTAGACTTCTTGGAGCGTCGACTAGAAGTTCTAGAAGGAGTGGGAACCATGCTGCCGATGGCCAGAGGGGGGCTATGAGCAGAAACAAGCTCTGGCTTTCCTGGATTCTTAGGAGGACTTGAGGGAGGAGCTTGAAGGGAGGGAAGAGGTAGGCGAATAGGTTGTGCCAAGGGAACGTCAGGACTGCTACTGCGCTTTCGTCTGGAATCGGGCTTATGAAGAGGGGAAGTCTGGCATTGTGCCTCGTGGCGAACAGGTCTATCATCGGAGTGCCCCAGATGGTGAAGAGAGATTCGCAGATGGATTTCTTAAGGCACCATTCGCCCGTTGGAGGTTTCTGGCGTGATAGGGAGTCGGCGATCACATTCCTGTTGCCTGGAATGTGGAGAGGAAGGAGTGTGATGTTGTGCGGTATGCAGAGGTTGAATATTTCCGATGTTAGATGATGGAGAGATCTGGATTTCGTTCCACCTTCTTTCCTTATGTAGGCCAGGGCAGAGGTGTTGTCGGATTGGACTTGGATTGTCTTGTTCTTGATTTCGGGAAGAAAATGTCGGAGAGCGAGTAAAATTGCTCGAAGTTCGAGGGTGTTGATGTGGTCCGTGCAGGCTTCCGGCCAAAGGCCTGACGTTTCTTGTGTGCCCAGGTGGGCACCCCAGCCGGTTCTTGAAGCGTCCGTGAAGAGGAGCAGCTCGGGATGTGGTTCGTGGAGGGGTTGCGTCTGTGTGAGATTGGTGACATCGGACCACCACAGAAGGGAGTCCCTCGGAAAGTTGGGACTGAAGGGGACTTGCTTGTCCGGGAGGTCTTGATTGATTGCCTGGTTGTCTATGCGGTGGTGGTGAAAAGGTCTTACCATCCAACGACCGTAGGGGACGAGATTCGCCATTGCGTCCATCTTCCCGATGAGCGAGTTTAGTTCTCGAGGAGAGAAGCTTGTTTTCGCCCGAAAGTGGCGGATGTGGAGAAGGAGGTCTTATATCCTTTCCGGGGAGGGGGCAATTCTTGCTGAGTGGAGGTCGAAAAAGGCCCCTAGGAAGGTGAAGACTTGTGCTGGTATCAGGCGGGATTTTGTGTAGTTTATTCCGAAGCCCAGTTGATTTAGCAGGGAAATGGTCTTGTCCTTGTTTTGTAATAGTGTGAGAGGGTCCGGGTTGTTGAGGGCCCAGTCGTCCAAGTAGGCGTTGGCTTGAATTTCGTTTTGGGGTAGATGAGCCAGTATCGGCTTGAGAACCAATGTAAAAATTCTGGGGGCTGCATTCAGGCCGAAGGGAAGGCAACGGAATTCGTAGACCTTTTGGTTGTAGATGAAACGAAAGAGGTGCGTGATGGCCGGATGGAGCGGGACATGGAGATAAGCGTCTTCCAGGTCGATGGAGATTGTCCAGTCGTTCTGTTTGAACGAAAGACGGATGAATTCGAGAGTTTTCATTTTGAAATGGTCGTTTGAGATGAATTTGTTGAGGGGTTTCATGTTGAAAATCAAGCGGGAGCCTCCTGACTTCTTTGGTCGGGCGAAGATGGAGCTGTAGAAGCCCGGGCCTGGCTTGCGGCATACCCTTATTGCATTCTTCCGCAGGAGTTCGGAGACTTCGAACGAAAGTTGTGGAGTTGGTGGCTGGGAGAAATTCCATGGCGGTGATGGAAGGAGCGGTGGGTTTGACAGAAAGTCCGGGCGAAAGCCGTGTTTGATGATAGAAAGGACTTCTGGGTTCCCTGTTAAATGTAGCCAGGCTGGGAGGAAGAATCTTAGTCTTGCACCGACTGGAAGGCAGGATGGGTGGAATGCGTCATTGTTGGTTCGTACGAGAGTTGGTTTTGCCCCCTGGTGACGAGTGGCGGCTACGACGATCTGGCGTGGCGGCTCGTTTCTGCTTGTGTTGGCCGGGGCGAGAGCGAGGCTGGTCGGGCCGAAAGGGCTGCGGGTTTTTCGGACGAGAGTCTTTTGGGCGCGGGGACTGCAAGGGGCCAGGCGTCCTGATCCAGTTGTCCGGGGAAGGGCGAGGGTTGGGCTGTTTATTCCTTGAGGCCGGACGAGAGGAAGAAGAGATTTGCTTGTATGGCTTGGGTTTTCTAGCGATGTCAAGGTGCGGGGCGAGAGTCGGGATGGGGCCCCGGAAGAGCGTGTCCGTTTCGTGGATGGGCTGGTTGCGGAGTCGGTGCATCGTGGAGACGTTGAGGTTGTTTGCGGACGAAAGAGCAATGTCCCGGAGGAGTAGAGTATTGTTGAAAAGGGCTCTTGTGGCCCAGTTGATGGAGTGATATGTGGCGAAGCTCGCCTTCTGAAAGAGCTGCATTATTAGGGACGAAAGATTGCGGATTTCTTCGGGGCTTGCGGCCGAGGACAATCTTTCGCACAGGGCATTCACCGCAGTGTTGAGGACGTCGGCTTGGGAAGCGGCACGCAGGCTTAGCCGGAGGCATTTGTCGTTCTCGTACAGGACGAAAGTTGGGATGTCAGCTTTCTTCGGGATGGAAAGAGCGGTGCCGAAATCCATCTTTACCTCGCTGCATAAGAATTCGCATTCCGGGTAGGTAGCAAAGTTGTTCGGGTTCGTGGCGCCGTCACCCAATGGCTGAAAGAAGCTGTTTTCACGGCCTGGACGGGGAGGAGGTGGTTCCTTGTCGAGGATGAGAGGATCGCCTTTGCTGAGTAGGGAGCCTTCGTTGCGGAGGAGGCAGGTTAGCAGCGTGGTGGATTGCCCGAGAAGGTTGCGGGGTTTGTCGTCTTTGTCTCGAAGGGCAAAGCCAAAGCCGGTTTTCAGCCCACGGTTGACGGCCGGAGCGTCGGGTGATTGTGAGGGCTTGAAGAGGAAGCAGTCGGGAACGGTATCTTCGACCGTCTTGAGAAGCGCAGCTAGCGGGAAGACTTGGTCCTCGGCGGCGTCGTCCGGGAAGTGGATTTTCTTGCCGGACGAGGGAGGGATGGTTGGCTGCGGAGCTACGGTAGTTGCCGAGGGGACGGCAGAAGAGGGAGCTTGCGGACAAGAGGGAGAAGATGACTTGTGTCTCTTCTGGCTGCCGGCGGGCAGCGTTGAGCCGCGCTTGGCTGAGTCCCGGCTGGAGTCGGATGTAATCCACGCTTGCGTGCGGGCGTGTCGGGCAGACGACGTGCAGGAGGGGGGCGGCATGGGATTGTCTTGCATCACACGGACTGTTTCCTGGACGATGTGCCGAACTTCGCTGCGGGAGACGCTTCGCCCAATCCAGGAAGAGTTGGACGACAGGTCCAAAGGAGAGTTGCGGGCTGGAGAGTGAGTGGCCGTAGCCCGTTGGAGGGACTTCTTGGCTTCACGATAGACGTCTTTCGCCCGTAGAAAATCCTCTCTAAGAGCTGATAAGTCCAAAGGTTCGGCTGGCGGAGTGCGCTGGCCGGGTTGCAAGGGAGAGTCCGAGAAGGCGTTGATGCTGGCAAGAGGAGCTTCAGTGAAGGAGGCGGCAGGGATTGGACCAACGGCGGCGAGGTCGAGGGCGGAGATCCAGCGATTGCCGAGGGAGAAGCCAGCAGGTTGCGGACGAAGGAGAGCATGAGAGGGAGCGGCGAGCGAAGCGGGAGCTTCGGAAGCGGCGGCCATCTTCGGTCAGAATCCAATTTTCCGTACGAAAGCTGGGGAACAGCGGCGCGAGGTGGCGTGGAGACATCTCTGGAGGAAAATGAATGCCGATAGCGTGCGCGCTGTCGCTTTTATAAGGGAGAACTACCACGCGCATGCGCGGTAGGGGGCATGCAAGCAGGCGGCTACGCACCGGAAGAAACCTCCAGGGGAACAACACATTCGAGGAATGTAATGCTAAATTATCAGGTTAAGATGTTTTGGCAACAAAGAAATTGTTCGTTGCCGTAAACGAAATTTTACCCTCAGGTTTTTGATGGTTTGAGTTGAGGTCTCCTCTCAAATCTAGTGAAGAACAGGCCTTCTTTACATCCCAAAGACCACAAAAACGATTGTTGCCACTTCCGGAACTTATGCAGGGGGAGGGAGGAGGGGTGGAGGGGGAGGGGAGGGTAAGCGCATTGCTGGAGACTACGTTTTGGCCATAATTTTCTTAATTTTTATGATAGAGAACTCTAATGTGGATCAAATTAAAGGAAATTTAATTACCTAAAACTTTTATTCCGTACAGAATTTGCCTAAAACAAGAAATTAACTTGTTATAGGCAGAAAAAACTAAAAATCTTCATTTTTTGTTTTGTTATTTTTTCTAATAAACAGTTAATTTCGATGGTCAGACAAATTTTGTATGCTTTTGCATGATAGCACTGCCGACCACTGTTTAAAGGTTGAAAAATGGGTGCGCTTCCTTTTTAATCACTCATACATACTCAGCAGCAAGCACAGCCATAGCAGATTTAATTAGAAAGAATCGTGTACAGGGTAATGGATTTTTGTTCAATCCAACTGTACCACCACTGACTTTCATACTTCTGTTAACACGCTCTAAAGCATGGCCAGCTCCAATTGCACAAAATCGAACTATGTACTATGCACGCAAAACTGTTTATAAACTTTAGGACTTTCAATTTCTACCATTTGCATTTCAGCCATATACACCAGTATCATTCATGCGTAACGATGTTTATCGTGAGCACGGAAGTACTTGACAAGTCCATCTAGTGGAGAGAAGTGAAATCTCCAGTGCACCTTTCCTTAATATGTTAACCAACTGGCATAATCCAATAATCATTTGTACGTAAAGTAACACAGCCTATGCTGTCGGATTCTTATCCAAAATTGCATCGAATTCATCTATTGCTTGGAAGATTCCACAAACCTCTAGTACATTTTTACCTCTCTTTATGCCATTATCATTGTTTTATCGTCTTTGGTTGAAAATGTTTCTTTTATGCATTGGATTCCTTTTTTCTAATGCATCTTTTGAATCCGTACGCTGAGTTCTAAAGAGTAAACATAGGATGAACAGTTATTAAATGTTCTTCCATGCCTCTACATACGGTACATGTTTAACCTCTAGCATAGAACTTGTTGCTACAGTCATACTAGTCCATGGTTTTCAGTGAAGTTTTCAATGCATCTAAGCATAACCACGGTTATGTTTATTCCACTGACCTGAAAACAAAATGGCCCATGGCAGGTTTGGTTATTTGCAGTTTTTTTTAATCTTTGATGTATAAGCACATGTTCAATTTGTTTTGGGTCCTGTGTCATTACTATGTGTTTAAAACATGTTGTGTCTGAAGCAGAACAGCGTAGAATGCTGACCATTCTGTTCGAGTTGCAGGTGTCAGTGGGGTAGCATGGACTCCAGTCGAAAGCAAAGCTGTTGTTGCAGAAGAATCGAATGCTTACCACTTAGGGATACTTGATTTTTAAGACAACTCTTCACTAACGTCAAATTACATGTCGTCTTACAAAAAGCAGTCCAATTTTTTGGTATGCTTTTGCTGTAAGCGGGGGGGGGGGGGGG
>JAHWFP010120270.1:124708-206261 GCA_023313725.1 Lithobius niger | reverse complement strand
TATTCAAACCCCTAATCTAAATCTTGTCATACATCTGTACCTCCTGCAAAAATTGAAAAACACCGAACATGAGGACAGACTTATCGCCCAACTGACGCGCAATGTCATGCGGAAGATGGAACCGACGACGAACACCATCAAGATGGCGACAATCAACAAGTAAGTGCCGGACCGTAAGTGGCCGTCGACACCAAGAACATTCAGGAGGGTCAACCCCTCGCAAAAGGAAACAGTGAGTAGTCGGGTGTGACCAATTCGCAAACGGGCCACCACAACCTCCTCACGGCGACTGCGGCGACACGCCGAGTGCCACTCCTCGACAGTGCCTTTAATGGCCCGTAACTTATTACCGTCCTGTCTGTCCCACAAGGTTTGCCAAAAAGCGTGTAACCTCAGACGCAGAGTTGGAAAGGCATCTGAGGGAACAAGGCTGAGATCCCTACCGAGAGGGCCAGAAAGGGCCCCTTTCGCAGTAGAATCAGCTTGTTCATTCCCTGCTATCCCAACATGGCCCGGGATCCAGCAGAAAAGCACGGTTTTCCGCTGGCCAGGCAAGCGGGAAAGCAAAGCTTGGACACGTTGTGTCAAGGGGTTCCGAGGATTGTAATTCGCCAAGGACTCCAGGGCACTCATGGAATCACTAAAGACAATGAAATGCGTGCCCTGAAGGTCAAGGATCCATTCCACCGCCAAACCAAGAGCCAAAAGCTCTGCAGAGAACACAGAATAGCCTGATGGAAGGCGATGGGCAACCGTTACACCCTTACACACACAAGCACACGCCACGCCAACGTCGGACTTCGACCCATCAGTAAACAGGCGCTGATAACCGGCGTACTGAGAACTCAGCGGCCGGAACTCCTGTAAGTACCTTGCTGGTAGAGTGGAACCCTTCGGGAGGGACGCCAGAGCAAAAATGAAACTGCCACCTGGGACAAGCCAAGGGGCAACTGGCATTCTCCCAAGCCTCAAGACGCAGGGCACTTCAAAGGCTATCTCCTGACAGGACTGCTGGAGCCTATCGCGGAAATCACCCTTACCCACCCTGCGTCTACCGACTCGCAAGTCTGGCCCAAAAACCATGGACCAAGCAGGACTGGATTGCACAGCACGCAAACGCACAGCATACTGAATGGCAAGCTGTCGCCGACGAATGGCCAAAGGTGGCTCCGAGGCCTCAGCATAGAGACTGACCACTGGAGAAGTTCGAAAAGCCCCAGTCGCCACACGCAGGCCACTGTGATGCACTGTGTCCAACATCTGGAGAGTGGAGTCACTAGCCGAATCATAGACCATACACGCATAATCAAGTTTGCTGCGGACAAGGGCTCGGTAGAGGCGCAACATGGCAGCGCGATCGGCACCCCATGAAGTGCCCGACAGGACCCGCAAGATGTTAAGCGCCCGCAAAGCCTTGTCTTTAAGCTGACGTAAGTGTGGAAGCCAAGACAACCTGGAATCGAACACCAGACCCAGGAAACGTGCCTGTGGGACAACAGGAATTTGTGCCTGTCCCAAGTACAGGCAAGGATCCGGGTGCAGTGTTCGTTGGCGGCAAAAGTGGATGCACAGTCTTGTCCGGAGAAAACCGGAAACCATTACTTACCGCCCAGGTCTGGACTTTGTTAATTGCCAGCTGTAGCTGCCGCTCGCAGGTCTGCATGCGAGCTCCCCGAAAGCGCAGGCCGAAGTCATCGACAAACAATGACTGGGGAACAGCAGCTTGCTGAGCAATGGGGTTGAGCAATGGGTTTGCTGTAAGCCTGTAACCCATACCTTAACATTGTTACTTTCAGAGTAGTCTACAGTATATAAAAGTTTGAAGTCAGAATAACTTAGGCATTGTGGTATTGGTCTGGATGGTATAGAACAGTCTTTAAGTAGAGTTGCCGAATCAGAAAGAGATAATGAACGATTACCAGAACTATCTCGTAGCTGTAGAACTGGTATGCTGTCAACTGCTTCTTACAAGCAGCTCTTATATTCCGAAAGTGCATTCATGGAGCAGAAAAATGAGAGTTCACAGGGCCAGTTGAACATAATTATACCTGATAACATAATTCCTCGTGAGGTGTACGCTTCAGGTGGCTTGGGAGTGAAGAAAGCATTTCATCACACAGAAAAGAAGTTGCTGTGAAGAATGCAGCCATTAGTATTTCACAACTGTTTTGGCTATGACATACAGTGAGAGGAAAGTGAGATGTTCATCTACTAAAATGCAGACCATGTGTCATTCCTCATCAGGTTTCTGTGGGCATGGGCCACTAGCAACAAAACTGTTGTCAATTTGCTTCACAGATTGGGCTTTTCTATTGAATACAGCCGTCTTCTAAGGCATGAAACTCAATTAGCAGAGTGCATTGTAGATACCGTCTGCAATAATAATGTGGTGATATTATTGTTAAGAAAGTTATATATATATATATTGTGCCAGACAACGTCGACTTCATGGAAGATACCTCAGATGGAAAGAAGGCAACACACGCCACAGCACTGGCAATCTACCAACCTTAACAAGCAGATGATAATGCACCAGTTCTACAGGTACAAGATAGTTCTGGAACTCATTCAGTAGCTTATCTCTTTTTGACTCAGCAACTCTAATTTTGACTGTCTGTGCTATCCAAACTAATGCCAATGTGCCAAACTTATCCTGACTTCAAAATTTCATATGCTGTAGACCATACTAAAAGGACACGAAGGTCTGGCTTATAGGCAATGGGTACTCTAAAATTTGTTCTCTTCTGCAAAACGATATAGTTTAACGTTTGTGAAGAGATGAGTGGAAAATCAAGTTCCAACATGAACAGCCTCACACAACCACTTGATGCATTACACAACCACTGCTATGCCTTCAACTGCAGTCAAGTCACCCCAATGACACTTGGGACCACTAGCAGAATGGTCAGCAATGTAAATGGTTCTGCTTCAGGCACACAGTGTTACCACTTAGTAATTGGGCAGGGCCAAAAAACTGTCTCGGCATTGGAAGTGTGCTTATACACCCAAGCTAAACTACTGCAAATGAACAAACCAGACGTGTGTCATTTTGTTTTCAGGCCAGGGGGACTACACATAACCATGGCTATACATTGGAAACTACAGTGAAAACAGTAGGCTAGTTATAGCACGGATTGAAAGTGGCTTGTATAACTCTGTAGCAACAAGTTTCATTTTAGAGGGTAAACACATACGTAGATTCATGGAAGCACATTTAATAACTGTTCAAGCTGTGTTCAGTATTCAGCTCGAAACACTTACAACTCGGCACTTGGCTGATTGCTGCAATCACCAGGAATAGGTGGTGTTAGCCCGTTTGTGCATTGGTCACACCAACCTTATTCATTGCTTCCTTTTGAGGAGGGGGGGGGGGTGGTAATTCCTAGTAAATGTCATTGGTGTCGGCAGCCTCTCACAGTACGTCACTTTCTTTTTCATTGTCACCATCTTGATGGTGTGTGACGCTGTTACCACCTTCCGTGGGACAATGGGCGATGATTCTGTCCTACTGTTCGGGGTTCTTCATTTTTTGAAGGAGGTACAGATGTACGATAAGATACAGATTTAGCTCTGGTTGACATCTCTGTAATGTGTGGCACAGAGGCATCGCCGGCCACTGCACTGTGACTGAGGTTGCACTAATGACCTAGCTGTCGATACGCCATTCAACCTCAATCCCCCCCCCCCCTTTACAACTCAGTCGGCATCAAAAGCCGCAATAGAATAGGCAGTAAAATGCCTAGAAGAAGCATTTCCAGCCAATGCTTGTTCTTGAATTATGCCAATTGCTTAAGGCAGTAGGGACCAGTGACTGGAGACATCACCTCTCTTCACTAAATTGGCTTGTCAACTACCTCTTTGCTCATGATAAACATTGATACGCATGAATGATACTGGTGTATATGGCAGGCAAATGGTAGAAATTTAAAGTTCTAAAGTTTATAAACAGTTTTGCGTGCCAAACTGGGCTGTAAATAGAAACATAGTTCGATTTTGTGCAATTCGAGCTGACCATGCTTTAGAGCGTGTTAACAGAAGTATGAAAGTGGTGGTACAGTTGGATTGAACAAAAATCCATTACCTGTACACGATTGTTTCTAATTCAATCTGCTATGGCTGTGCTTGCTGTTGAGTATGTATGAGTGATTAAAAACGAAGCTCACCTATTTTCCAACCTTTAAACAGTAGTCGGCAGTGCTAATACAAGAGCATACAAAATTTGTCTGACAATCGAAATTAACTTTATCAGCAAAAATAAATCACAAAAAATGTACGATTTTTAGTTTTTTTCTACCTATAACAGGTTAATTTCCTGTTTTAGGCAAATTCTGTACGGAATAAAAGTTTTAGATAATTAAATTTTCTTTAATTTGATCCAAATTAGGGTCCTCTACCATAAAAATTAAGACATTTATGGCCCAATTCCGGCAATGCGCTTGGGGGGGGGGGGGGGGGGGGTGCATGAGGTCCGGAAGTGGCAACAAGCGTTTTTGTGCTCTCTGGGGGCAAAAAAACCGGAATATTCTATCACGAACTCCCAAATTTGACCAGTTGCTCCCCCACTACATGTATGTGAGGCTAAGTACTATAAATGGAAGCCCCTCCTAGTTCACAACTAAGCTAGAGTGTTTGGGCATTTTGCCCTGAAATAGAAACAATAAAATGGAAATACAAAGATACAAGTCCTCAATAATGGCGGCCGCGATGAAGGAGCGCTGCGGTTGGTTTTGAGTGATTTTGAAATGTAGTTTTTGAATCTTCTAGATGGAATTTTCAGATTTCGGCTTCCTCAAGAGGTAGTTATTATTGCAGGCTATTAAATGGTGAAGAGTTTGACCGATTCTGTCCATTATTAAAAAAAACGGCAAAAGTTATACAATCGAGTCATTTGGGTGCTCAAAGAAAATAAAAAATTTCTTCGTTTGGCAAAACGAAGGTTTTTCGGCGGTCCACGTTTACAGGTTCAACGAATAATTTATTTACCTGAATAGAGACGATGAAAGTTGAGGTTGTCATAGGTGCAATCCAGGTCGTGACGAGTTGCTTTACGTTTGGAAGGAGTGGAGGGGAAATCTGAGGTTGTTGATTGGAGAACTGAGTGTGTTGCCCGAGTTGAAAACGGGTTCAATGGCTTCAATTTGGGTGTTGCAAGAGTCAAAGTTGAAGGTGGACCGAAACGTGGCTGGCGAACAGGGATAAATTCGGAAAATGTTGAAAAAGTTGGTGTTCTTATTATGATGAAGAGTGAAGTGAAAATTGAATGTTCCCGACTTTTTCCAGTTGTTTGGAGGAGGCAGCCATGGTCTTCCAGAAGAATGTGGGACTGACGTCAATCGAGACATGAAATGAGAGAAGAAGCACAAAAAGGTTCTGTGGAGAAAGTGAGGTGTGATGGGGGTCCTAAAAGTCCTGAGAAATCCAGAAGACAGATAAAGAGTACGTATTGGATTGGTAACGACGATTGAAGGTGGGACGAGTTGACATAGTGATGGAGGTTGTAAAGTCTGATTACCGAATTACCTGATTGGAGAGGATACCTGGACTCCAAAGATCAAAAACCTTGGGGAAACCATCGTTTCCAACAACGAACACTTTTTTTTTCTCGGCGCTCGAAGTCCCCTTCTTATTTTGTGTATTTTGTTTACTGCATTTGAAATACAGGGATAAATAAATTCGTCTTCGATTTTCTGGACCCTTTACGATTTACCGTATTTTAAAGTGGACTACTGCATTTCTCAATAATGCGCTATACATTTAATTTTTTAATTTGTATTTCAGTGCATTAAAGACGAAGGGGATGCCAATGATACATGCGATATTGACCAACCAACCATGACGGCTAACCTTCCAACAATGTTTGGGAATTGTACAATCAGTTTCTTTAAGTACGTTCTTATTGTTGATTTTTGGTTATGAACAAAATTGTTTAAGAATAGTCTAAGAAGTCAATAATGGCCACTAAAACGAAAATAATACAATATAGTAATTAACTGAGCAAAAACGGCTTCGCCGTTTAGAAAAAAAAAACATTAGAGCTCGTATCCCCATACTTGCAGCCCTGAAGGTACACGAATAAAAACGGATTAGAGTTCACTCGAACGCAACGAACTATAATTTGTGTTCATTTTGTGTATGCATTTTTATCTTTCAATTTTGTAGCGTTTGCTGTTTATGGCGTCTATTTTGTGTGTGTGTTTGTGGGTTTACATTTTGCGAATTGGAGTTCAAATTATAGTTCGTTGCGTTCGAATGAATTCTAATTCGTTTTTATTCGTGTACCTTCAGGGCTGTGAGTATGGGGATACAAGCTCTAATGTTTTTTTTCTAAACGGCAAAGCCGTTTTTTGCTCAGTTAATTTGTTGGCTTTTTCGCTTCCATTTTATATGTCCACCGATTTTTGTTTTCGAAAAAACGGAACATTAAAAATGGATATTTATGTTTAGGTTCCGCCGAAGGTTTGTCCCATGATTATTATTTGATGGCAACACATTAGCGTATTTCTGGATTTAGCATGTGCCATCTCGATGAGTAGTTGATTCTGGATTGTTTCAGTATCGCGGCAACAATCGCGGAAACAATTCAACTGGCTTCCCGAAGCACGCATTGAAAAAGTAAATAAGTCACTCAGTCATGTCGGCCGCCCCCTTCGCACCCTACGGTTTAAAACTTGAAGATTTAAGGAAAACTCAAGACCATTTAATTTTGGTTCTCCACAACGAGCTAGCTAACTCAAACAATGACAATGTTAGTTTTCCGGCACCCAACCATCGTTGATCTTGTTCGAGTGAGCTATAATCCGATATTGTGCGCCTCGCTTATTGTTATCCTATTGTTACATGTTGCAGCATTGTAACATTTTGATATTGTTAGCTGCTCCGCCTCCTTCTCCTGTCCAATTTTCTGAAATTCTCGTGCGCAAACGAACTCTAATAAGCACTGCCTGCCGGCAGTGCTAATGTAGAATGGCAGACCGGTAGGAATGAGTTGTTTTACGTTATGCTTTTTTCGAGACTTGTAAAGATTGAATTGTGACAGACTGTCAGTACTACTGTAAGTACAATGTTTACGTCAGGCCATTGCTTGAGTATGATGTAGTCGTGAAGTTCAGTTAAGTGAACGCATTGTAAATTAGAGTAGTTTAATGCTCAACTTCTGCCAAAATGTCAATTGTAATACAATGAAGGTAAACATCGATAGATAAACACGATACCAACACTTGCTAAAACTCGCATCCTCGTGTCATCACGCACAATTTACTCTGCGCGCGTATATTGTCTCGTCTATTTAGCCCTGCCCAACTCGTTGTGCTTCTTGTTAGCGTTACCCAAATCCATTCAGGTATCAGTGCATGCGATGCAATGATACAGCTAACGTCACGCTAACGTTAATAGGAAATAACTGTTCCTACGCTAACTTTCGGCCATACAGACAATTTGGACGACCTCGTTCACAACACCAAATACCCACAAAACTGTCACGCCTATACTTTTAACACTGAACTGAAGGTAAAACAAGTAAAATGAAAACAGTTAGTAGGCGTCGTAATCCCTTAAGTAGCCAGGTGGCTTCCTTAGCCGTTTTGGTCTTGATATGGGCATCTGCGTCGATTGAGAGCTGCCCTCATCATCCGACACCACAGCAGGCTGGTCTTGTGACGCAGGAGGTAGGATGTCATTAGGATGTGTGTCAGGCTCTGCCAGTTCAACCCTTAAATCTTGGTCTTCAACATCTTCTCTGTCTTGGTCTACAAGGTGAAACAATTTCAACTGCGAGGCATGCGCCGTGGTGGTGTAACCAGTACGACTCCTCCGGCCTTGGCTGACAGATCTCAAGTCTGATATACGATAAGTATCTGAAGGCAACGTCTCAATCACCACAAGTGGACCTCGATACCGTACTTGCGTCTTGGTGCTCTCACCTGTTTGTTTGGGTACTCGCCTAACAACATCACCTGGATTATATTTGAAAGCCAGACAGTGACGCGAGTCGTAGTTATTCTTACTCTTATTCTGGGCACTAAATATCTGCTCTAACGTGGCCTTTCGTACTTCGGCAGGTTGCTTGTAGCTTCCTTCTTCAGGTAATAAGTCATTAGGGAAATCTGCAGTGTGCTCTGGGAAGTAGCCATATAACAACTCAAATGGAGACTTCCCTGTAGTTTTGCTGGGACTCCAGTTTATGCATCGCTGAACCTCGGATAGTCTACGGTCCCAATCTTTGTGGTTGTCTTGTTTCATAAGAGTAGCAACAGCAGGGATTAACACTCTGTTAATTCGTTCAACCTGTCCATTAGCCTGTGGTCTCTGGCTCGATGTCAATGTGTGCTTTATTTTGCGATCACTACAAAAGGTCTCAAAGCTGACAGACGAGACGCACGTACCATGATCTGTTACGATCCGCATCGGCAGCCCGAAGTCAGCAATGAACTCTTCAAGATGCTTGAGAACACATGACGTGGAACAAGTGGCACAAGCTCTAAGTCGCACAAATTTCGTTAAATTATCAACAATAACGAGCAATTCTTTGTTACGGCGTGTACTTGAGACGAATGGCCCCAAAAAATCCATGTGAATAATTTCAAATGGGCGGCGCCCTGGAGAAATAGGGTTGAGTTCACCCTGTACCTTTCCTGCGGGAACCTTCACGAATGCACAACTAACACACTGACGTATGTGCTGCTTTACATAACTTGCCATACGCGTAAACCAAAACTTTTCCCTGATCAGACGAACCACCTTATCCACCCCAAAATGACCTGAAAAGTCATGGTAACGCACAGTGAAGTATTTCCGCATGGGACGTGGCATGACAAACAACTTTTTGACTGTTCCTTTATCATCGTGGAAGCGATACAAAAGTCCCTTGTTCGTAAAGAAATGTTCAACTATGCGGCACTCACTTCTGTTCCTGTTACGTTTAGGTTTTGCCATAACCTGAAGTATTTTCTGAATGGCAGGGTCTTGAGCCTGGATCAGCGATACTCGGTCCTCTTCAGTAGCAATATAAAAAACATGTGAGGGCAAAGCGACTTCTACTGGGCTTGTAATATCGTGCTCATTGCTTGGAGATACGCAACTCTCCTCCACTGGTGCGCGACTCAAGGCATCCACATGAGCCATTTTTTCACCCTTTCGATGCCTAACTACGTAGTCAAACTCACTAAGTAGTTCGGCCCACCGAGCAACTTGAGGTTTTATGTTTCGTTGTGTGTCTAGGTATACTAAAGTGGAACAATCCGTTACCAGAGTGAACCGTAGTCAGAGAAGCAACGGCCTCAGACGATTCATCGCCCACACTGTTGCTATCAACTCCAGGCGGCTGGAATGGTACTTTGCCTCATCTGGGTTTGTGCGACGACTAACACAATACACGAGCTTCAACTTTCCATCCTTATCCCGCTGCATCAGCATGCCAGCTACACCAGCTGAACTAGCATTGGTGTGTAACTCATTCCTGTCGCGAGGGTCAAACAATTTTAGTACAGGTTCCTCAACCAAACGATGCCTTAGTTCCTCAAAAGCAGTTTGATGCACATCGGTCCACTCGAATGGTGCGTCTCGCTTAAGCAATTCTGTCAGTGGTGACGACAGTGCTGCCTATCTTTCGACAAATCGACGAAAAAAAACTTGATAATCCCAAGAATTGACTGCTAAAAATAGCTGCTAATTTACGTGGTCCTGGTTTAATACCATTCCTCGAAACTAAAAATCCAAGGTACTCAAGTTCTTCCATTGCAAACTCACACTTCAAAAGTTTTAAAGTAACCCAAGCTTGAAGTAGTTTCTCAAAGATGCAGTGAAGTCTTCCCGTCACGTCGTCAAAATCCAGTGCACCCATGAACAAGTCGTCAACAAAACAAGACACAATCTCCCAAAGCAATCCACCCAGGGCAACTGCCATCGCACGCTGAAACACAGGCGGTCCATTAGCTAAACCAAAAAAAAAGGCGAGTAGGCTCATAGTGCCCATCAGGTGTAATGAATGCGGCTTGCCGCATCGATTCCTTATTCATGGGAATCTGATTAAATCCCTGAGCAGCGTCTAGAATACAAAACAGTTTGTAGCCAGCTAACCTATCTAGGAGGTCATCTAGACAAGGTAGTGGAAATTTGTCCTTCACAGACTGTGCGTTAAAGCGGCGGTAATCAATCATAATTCTATATTCACCCGTTTTCTTTCTTACCAAGAGAACTGAACTGCTGTACTCTTAGGAACTATCTACAACAACACCTTGACGTTTGAGTTCCTCAATAATTTGACGCATTATTTCACATTCACGGTGTGATGCTTGAGCAACTGGCTTGCTCCCTGGGATTTCTGTTATTTTCATAACAGCAGTGTTGATGCACCTTAACTCGTCTGGCTTGACCGCTATGCAGGAACGAAACTCATTGAGGAGAGGTCACAAATAGCTTGAGCTTCTAATGGTGTAACTTGCGGGCCAACCTTTATTTGGTCTACACACAACGGTTCACGTTGGATAACCGTAACTGACTGGACTTCGTACTGTCCTCCCCTTGATCTGGAACGCAGAACCCCAGACTCACTGCAAACGTCCAGTTTACCACTATGTGTAGAACTGCTAGGTATAAAACTACGCTTGACGACGCTTGGGTCCACGCAGGTCATCACAGAATCCCTGAGAAGCATCGAGATACATCTGCGATTCGTCGGTTTGGCAGGAATTCTGTACTACCTCTACAGGAATACGTTTGCCTCGTAAAAGCACTTGATCCTTTTTTATTTGTAATTTTGAATTGGTGGTATTGGCTATTGGCACCAGTATTTTCAAATTATCGACGTATAAAACCTCAAAGCGATAAGATTCCACAATGAAGGGTCCTTTGTCTTCTGTATCCGTGGTCAATGCGTCAACAAATTCCACTGAGTTCGGTTCAATAGCGACTCCTTGATCACTACGTATTACCACGTGCTCGCTTTCAGCTTCAATGTTGAATCCATTAAAAAAGTCATGGTCGTTCTGTCGAACCAATCTAGTTTGACCACGTAAACGTATCATTGCGAGATTAGGCCTATCAATCACATCTATCCCTATCAACAAATCCGGTCCAGTAAACGCATCATCTGGAACAACAAAGAAGAAAACATCTTTAATTTCAATGTCATCGACGACCATTGTCCCGCAAACCACTCCGAGTGGACGTATTGCACCACCAATTCCGCGAAGAACAGGCCTAGGCCTGTCGACTTGTCAGGTTCGATAGCTTTGTTAAGCCTTGCTGCCAGTTTCAGCTTCGTAAGCGTCGCACCAGAACCTGTATCGCATATGCATGGAACACTTAATACACCATCAACTGAAACTAACTTGTAGGATCGGGCAAATGGCGTCTCAGATTTGTCAACACACAATGTGCTAGTAGCCGGTTCCTTGCCACTGACATTACCCTCCGGGCAATCCCTAGTTCCATGGCCATCTTTGTTGCATCTTGTACAATGCTTTTCATGCCGCCGTTTTGGGCAAGCCCTAGCAAAATGGCCTTCTTCAAAGCAGTTATAGCACTTGTCCTCACGTTCACTTGTGTTGTTGGGGGCATCCGCACTTGATGGATTTATCTGGAAATTTTAGCTTTGTCTTCAGCTTGAGTTTCGCTAAGGCCTACATGCTTCATCTGTTGCATCATAGCACCAAATCGTTGGTCACGCATTTTAGTAAATCGTTCGTGGCTTGTCATGTCTCGTACTAATTCGTTGATTAATGCATGCTTCTTATTGCGCATTGTAAAGCTCAGGTGGCGGTCTCTTAATCCGCCCACAATTTCTTCTTTCGATTCATCAATGTTAAAACCGAGTCGCACACACAAACGTTCTTTATCACGAAGGTAACTTTCTAATGTTTCATCCTTTTGCTGGATTCTCGCTTCCATCCGGCGCCAAAGCTCTGTGCGATTTATTGGTTTCACATATGCATCACGGAATGCTGCCTCCCACTCTGACCATGTTAGACACTTGCTTCCAGTAGACTTTTGCCAATTTCGTGCACTGTCTACTAGTTTTATATTCACTAAGGTAAGTTTGTCTTTATCTGACCATCCCCATAATGTGCTTATTTGATTAAACTGAGCTAGCCAGTCAGTTGCTACAACATCGTCTTGTAACCCACTAAATTTTTCAATACTACCTGATGCCGGTGCAACCAACTGAGTTTGCTGATGCAAAAATAAATATTGAAGCATCTGGCTATTTTGTTGAACACATTGTGCTAATAAATCAATAGGTTTAATGTTTCCTGGAGGTAGGCCTGCACCATTGTATGAAATTGAACCCCTGTCATGTAGACTGGCACTACTGTCATGCAAATTGGCACCACTGTTTATAAAATTAGCACCCCTCTTGAAAATTGGCACCCTTATGAAAATTGGTTCCATTATCGGAATTAGTCACGTTTTTGTTGTGGTCATCCATCTTGAATTTTTTTTTTTCTACTGAAAGTCACTGTATGTGTTCACAGTCCACCGTAATTTGAACGAGTAAAATACAAATTAAGTTCACACTCACAGCTCACTTACGATGTTAATCATTTCTTGGTACGGTCTTGGAAAGATTGGCAATCGTTGTTTCCATGTTAGCTCTTAGTTTATGCAGGTGTGAAGGAAAAAAAATCACAGATTTTTGTGTTCATCCCACTTCTGAATTGTAGTAGTGAAGTTCAGTTAAGTTAACGCAATGTAAATTAGAGTAGTTTAATGCTCAACTTGATCCAAAATAACAACTGTAATACAATGAAGGTAAACATCGATAGATAAACACGATACCAACACTTGCTAAAACTCGCATCCTCGTGTCATCACGAATAATTTACTCTGCGCGCGTATATTCTATTTAGCCCTGCCCAACTCGTTGTGCTTCTTGTTAGCGTCACCCAAATCCATTCAGGTATCAGTGCATGCGATGCAATGATACAGCTAACGTTAATAGGAGATAACTGTTCATACGCTAACAATGAATAACCAACATTTTTGCCCCCAGAACTCTACCGAAGCTCGGCAATGTTTTTATTACCAGTTAATTTTACCGGACCTTAAATCGTTGTGTATAATTGTTCCTTATCTCCAAAAACTCGACTGTGACCAACAAAGAAATCCGAATGCAAACCTCCAGCTTTCCTTCTATTAATTGCCAATATTTAACTGTGCATTATCCTTCGTCCCCCTCCTTCATAGTTTAATTGCAGTACAAACAAATTAAAACAAGACCCTTTTCCCAACGTAAATCTGAGTAAAACTCAAACTGGCCTTTGTGTACATATCCCTGTTCCTTCAAACGGCTCTGCACCCAAAGCCTTTGTTAAACCGACTTCTCCTCCCCTTTCCCATTGTTCTCCTGGCCCTCAGCCAATCAGGAGACCGCAGCTATCCTCGACGTCCTCGCTTTTTTCCCTATCCAGCATAAAAACCCCCAGCCCAAAGCTCAGTCAGCACAGCTCACGAAATCTCAAGCTAGGAGGTTGGTCACGCCAGTCGGGAGTGGAGATGTCACGGTCCGATTGTTGCCATGCCGGGCAGAAGTAGTGGTTCGTATGAGTACTAGTTAACTTAAGAAATTTAAACTTTAGGCCCCCCATTCTAAATTTTTAGTCTTAATTTTAACTAAATCTCTAGCTTGAATATATTTATGGTAGGCTAAGCCATCAGCATTTCTGGCCCCAGCCTTCCATAACGTAAGAGTGGCCCTCTTTCTAAAAGCCAACTTCTAGTTTATTTAAAATTTATTTTAAACTTGAAACTCTTTGACGGTTTGATTATCATGCGTGATGAAAACTAACTGGACGGTTTGATCTAGTGACACAAAGCTGCAACGAAAAGAAGGTTTGATTAACTCGAGGGTTGAAACAAAACTGGGCGGTTTGATTGCTACAAAAATAACTGTAAAACTCTTGTGGATAATTGTAACATGCGAACGCTTTTTACTTTTATCGGGTTGCTTATTTTAAGAACCCAAGAACATTATTTTCTAAGGGAAAATTTGTTATTCTTTGTGCCGAAATCGAAACTTCGATCTTTTAAATGTAATCTTGAATTTTAACTTCACCTAAATTCAAAGGATGCTTTACTGTAAAAGCAAATTGTGAGAACTAGTATTCTGGAAATTTAAATTGCTTATATTTGTTTGTTGTTTAAGGGTTTTTAAAACTCCACAAGACTACTAATGATTTAATAGCGTGATTTGCAAAATGGTATAAATAATACTCGTTTCCAACTCCCCCTTAGCTATAAACCGTTGGTGGCAGCGTAAATACCAGTTAGTTTATTGATTGAAACCTAATTAAGATATTTAGGACATCGACTCTTCCCTCCCCATGCTGGGACAGTAGCCTATGTTGTGCTTGTTAATGAAAAAGTCATAAATAAACACCGGAATCAATAGTACTCAGAAGCCAAGTCAACCAAAGATGTCGGGGGCGTTACAAGCACCTCAGCCATTGTAGCGGCCGCCGTTACGATTTGGTAGCAGTGGTGGGATGAACAGATGCAGTTCCCTTCAAGTGTTTCCCCCCTGCTATACTACTAAGCCAAATTCGTAGAAGGAAGAAACCCACTTCCAACTAGACGTCTGTGATCCAGCGAAACGATCACGAAGTAGATGCCAGTGACTCCGTTACACAAAGTCACGAAGCAGATGTCCGTACTGCCGTAAAAATAATTCAGTACAAACACCGCCCAGCGGCCGCAACAACTGCCGGCGCCAGGAAGCAACAGTTGCCGCTTCACCTGAGACGTCCACCCGACGTGTGATGTCCCAGACGAACCCGATGCTGTAAGGAGAAGCTGTCCGTCAAGGAACCAGGAGCTCCGGTGCAGCCAACCAATGAATCTAGTGTGCCCACCATAGTTCCAGTGCAGTGAACCCCAACAGGACGTTTTATTTCACCGATCAGTTCAGGACTTCTTGTTCAACAGTGGAAACCGGAAGGACTGACTGACAACTCGGCGATTGAGTGTAAAACAGGGTAAGTGCACAATCACATGAGTTATGCTAAAGGCCGCCAAGCCGAGTATTGTATTTTTAGACGCATTTTATGTAGTTTATTTATTTATATACCAGACTGCTAGGGGTCCTTGAAATGTGATTTTATGTGCAAAGCTTACCGGATTTGGGAGAGAAGTTTTTTATTTCGCTCTGCTCAAACTTAACGTTTAAATTATTATGTGGCTGCATTTAATTTTGGATCAAGTATAAAAGTTTTATTTTGCTCCACTTTAACGTTAAACCTTAAAATGTCCACAGACATCATTAAGGATATTTAGTACAAAACCTAAAAAAAGGCTTGTACTAAACTTGGATTAACTATAAAAGAAACTAGGCATGAAACAGTCACAGTACTGAAAATTGCGCTAGAAGATAATCTTTACGAGTTAACTGATCTCTATGACGAACTAACTTCGGCTATAGAAAAAAAGAGAAGCATTAATTCTTCAAAAGAAAGAATTATTAGCAAGAGAAGGTGAACTTCTTTTAAAACAAGAAGAACTTAATCTTATAGCGTTAGAAGTGGCCGAAGCACAAAAACGCTAAGCCCACGAATTAGAGTTAAAGGAAAAAGAAGCCCATCTTGCGGCTCAGTTACTTGAACAAGAAACTAAAGCAAAGGAAAAAGAGGCCCAATTAGCTGCACAGCTAGTGGCCCAGTCACATGATCAGGGATCCGAGATCGTAAAGCCGAACTTTAGAAATCGCTAAACTTAACTTGCAGTTAGAAATAGCTAAGCTAAACACTACTGCCACTAATGCTAACCCGGCGCTAGTTAGAGTTAACGGCGCTCCCCTAGATCCAGGTCCCAAACGGGAAAGGTTGCTGATGTCGTCAGATTGCTCAATAAGTGGAATCCGAAATTGGAAATAAATAGTTTTCTACGTATTTTTGAAAGGGCTGACTAGTCAAAGGATACCACGTGACCAGTGGACTACAGGTTTACTCCCCCTCATGGGAGAAATTTTGATTAAAGTTTGCGACCAGCTTTCCGACACGGAAATGCTAGATTACGAGGTAGTCAAAACTCAATTGCTTGCCAGATTTGTACAATCCAAGGAGTCGTTACAGACTCAATTTCGTTCTCTCGAAAAAGACCTAGAAATGCAGCATCACGACTACGCATTTGAGTTAGAAACTTTGTTTTCTAGGTGGTTAGCTTTAGCTAAAGTTAACGGAGATTTTAATAATCTTGTGAATCTAATGCTCTTACAGCAATTCAAATCTTGCCCTAACCAACTTAGAAAGTGGATCCCTGACCAAATTAAGTTAGGTACGTTGGCTGGAGCAGCCCAGTTACGTGACGAGTTCACAACTAGAAATAATCAGATTGTTAACGAAACTGCTTCCCATTCTGTCAAACCACAGCATAGTACTGTGCAGACGAGTCACGGTTCTAAACCCTAGAACCAACGTGGTAACAACCATAATCACAACTCGACAGGCCTCTGCCAGTGAGGGTACCGTAAACACTAACCCTAATATAGAGAGAGTTAGGCGTTGCTACATTTGTAACTTCCCAACATTTCCGTAGTGAATGTCCGGAACGTAACTCTAAACCTCAAGAAGCAAACGCATGTTTTTCAGTTGGAAAACATGCTAGGGAAATCCTACAGGTTAGCACTCTAGCCGGTAGCATAGGGAAACATAAAATTAAAATGTTGTGCGACTCCGGTAGTTCCATTTCCCTCGTTAGCGCTAAACTAGCTAAAAACTGGCCCCGTTTGAAACGAAAAGTTTGATGTCAAACTGCCTTGGGTAGCCAGGTATTTGAGTTGCCCCAAGTGAATTTAAGCTTTAAACTAACTGACGGCACAATAGTAAAATACGTAGCGCGTGTCACAACGGTCAACAATTCGATTTTTGATGTCGTTTTGGGCGTCCCAGGGATAAACTCTTTAAACCTAATTTGCAGATCAGTAACCACCCCGCCCCGTGTTTTTCGTTCCCTCCCGGCCGAGGTAGCAACTCTCCCTGTCAGGTACAGCGCGCGCCAGTCAAAAAAACGCTCGCATAGGCAAACCTGATCAGCCCTGCGGGATTGGTCCAATGGCAATTAGGCAGTAAAGAGGCGACAATGCCTCAGCCAAACGTAGTTTATTCCCCACTCAAGTTGCCAGCTGAAGGGAAAACGTTTAACGACCCCCGCAGGGAGAATGACTCAGTCCCATTAACTGCTCCAACCAAGCGGAACGCTAGTGGCATGCGTCACCTTAAACCCCTTTTAAAAGCAATAAAAGATCGTCCAAACGATAAGGTGGGTGTTGCAGGAAAAATAACTTGCTTCTATGTACAATCAACACAAGATGCGTTTAACAGGCCTTCTAATGGCAAAATTAAACGAAGTTTGTCAGCTAATGATGTAAACCTCAGTTTAATGATGTCCGAAAAACCAGGAATTAGCGAATTTAGCTTTTCCGAGTGGCTTAATTTACATAGCCGATCGTCCCCTAACCTAAAGTTAGAAACGAGCAGTTCTGCCAACCTAGATGTCGGCAGTCAACGTGTTCCCCTTAAATGCTTTGATTTCCAGAGTTCTGTGAAGTAAAATTGTCTTGAGTTTAACTAACTTAATTCCAGCGTGACAGTGTTTAACTCAAACTTAAATATAGTTTGTCCTTTTTTTAAAAATAGGACCGATGTTTTCCTGTGAAATCTATGTCAGTCTAGGGTGGAAATAAATGCATTATCATGGCTCTAGTACTGGATAGGTGTTCCCAGTGAAACGGAGGTTTTAATACCTAACCTAACGTAGTTTTCTCCTCTAAAAATAAGAGAGGTGTTTTTTTTTTTGTTAACAAATCTAACCAAGTAATTTCTAGTGCATGTTTTCTTTTAAACAATGAGTAGTTTGTCGCTACAACTGAGGCTCCATCTTGGAGCAACCTAAAATAGTATATTTGCGGAATTTTCAATTTTAAAACTGCAGAGACTAATGTATGAACCTGGAAAGTGTCTTGTGAATAATGCTGCGTTAAGCAGGTGTTTTGTTTAAACATCAACTTGTTAAAACTCATCATTTTCAGTATAAATTGACTGAAAATTATTTTTATCTTCATTTTTAATTTTGTTACGTGGTTCGTTGGAAGTATGTCCACAACAAAAGCAACTTCCAGTTATTTCCCGTTTTGGATTTCACACCTAAATTGCCTATATTTTCTTTCTCTATAAATTTCAACGTCTTCCTCCTGTGGAAGAAAGTTTGTATAGACTGAACGACACTAATTTAATATTCATTAGGAGTATTCTACGTGAGTTGTAGTTTGTCCCCGGCTAGCTCTTCTTTAAGTTTTTGCGAAATGTCTTGCTTTATAAAAAAAGATGTCTGTCTACCCCTGGGAGATAAAGGATAGCCCTGTTTAAAAGGTTGTTGCGATTTTATCCACAAAGCCTCCCAGTGTTGTATTTTATGTTTAAGTTATGGGTTATACCTCTAAACCCTTCAGGGTTTTTAAATTGTAATAAGTTGCTTGGTAACCTTAACCCTTTTGAGTCCGAGCTACGATACATCGTTGCTCAAAAATGACGCCGAAAACGTCGGAGGAACGATACATCGTTCGCTCAGTTCTACGCCCTGTTTAAAAAAAAAAATCCTATTGCGTACATCGGAGGGTAACTCCGACTGAAGTACGTATTATGGAACTTATATTTAAGGTTTATTTAATTCAAATCATCTTTTTATTACCTTAAGTCGATGTTATTGTTGGCATCGCCGCCAAAATCGACGTGAAAATTGTGTTTGTTTGCTGAAAACAGCCCTAGGTTCAAACGATCGTATCTCCAGAACTACGCAACGTGCAGCCGCCATCTTTAGCGCGTTCGAGAGAAGGGATTCCCATTTTCCTAGCCCGCGAAAAATGATGTCATCAACTCCAACGTCACTGCCTGTATTCCTCGAATGAAAAGTGCTGTTTCAACGGCCCTTGTTCAAATTCTTCCCGATCGCGTGCTATCGCGTGCGCTGATTGGTTCGTTCGCGGCACGTGACCTGCGGCCGTTCATTCGTGACGTCACGCGAAGCGAGTCAAGGTCGTATCCATTGGCGCTAGCAGGAGCGCGTTCGCTTGCGGGCATTCGGTCAATATGGCCGCTCAGGACGAAATGTTAGTGAGCTTTCAGCGATCTTAATATTGGGGGAATAAGGCAACTTTAAACTATTTTAACGGTAGTAAAACATAAAATGATGATTTCGGAAGTAATAACAGGCGTTGTGACGGAAGAATATCGAGTGGATGTTATCAGTCCGAGTACTGTAAGTTGAAACTTTCGTTAGCGCTGTTTACATAGTCGAACTTCAGGATTTTTTAAAATAAAGAAAACACAGGACGATGGTCCCAATTATATTTCTATTCAATAATTTACAATATAATTATTACGTCTGCGAATTTTAATACGCCAAGACCGCATAGTTTTTTTTAGTACAATTTATTTTCATGAGGCATGCAACTTGTTCATGGCATCCATGTTGCGGCCATGGCCTTTCTCGCTCGCGAATTGAAAAAATGGCTCGGACTCAAAGGGTTAAACCATTCTAGTGGGAGTAATTTAACGGTAAATAATTTAACAACAAAACAACAAAATTAACTTTGTACCTTTTCAAAACTTAGTGTTTTTTTCATAAATGTCCTTTGCCCCACTTTCTGAATGCTTGTACGATTTTTCTGCACAAAGCAGCGCGGACAGCATTTAGTTAATGGTTGCAAAAATTAGTGTTCTTAATTTGTAACTGAAGTTTTCGTTACTTAAAATTTTTCTGAGCCACAAAAACGTTAGTCCCCCAAAAATACAAAACGGCGAAGTTAATATTTTTGTAAACAGTGTAAACTTTATAAATATCTAAAAGGATCCCGGGATAGAAATAAGTATACCAAAAACACAATCTCACTTTTTTTTTTATTAAAAATGAATGGAACCCTGAAATTTCATTCTTAAATGCCCTTTTTGAATGAACGTAAAACTGAGATGGATTTCTCATGATAATAGTGCATAATATTGTTTATTTTGTATTATTTGCTACATGGCTTGGCAGTCTTGTTTTTTTTTTGCATAGCTTGTGTGCACTAACTTTGTGTTCCAGCTTTTATTTGGAGTTCAACCGGAACCCCGAATAAAATCCTTCGTGTGGGGGCATGTCAAGTTGGATTACTGAAATACCTGATTGGAGAGGATACCCGGACTCCAAAGTTAAAAATCCTCGGGGGAAACCATCGTTTCCGACAACGAACACTTTTTTTTTCTCGGCGCTCGAAGTCCCCTTCTTGCCCCCCTGCCCCAACCTAAAAGACCTCGATCTTTGAAGAAGCATATCTCCGGAAGTTATGAACCAATCCGACTGAACTTTTCACCATTTAGTACCAACAAACTTCAGCTTTATTCCCCCGGAAACAGAATGTAAAAATTCCTTCTGGTTTGCCTACAATAGTCATTTGAAAAAGTGCTCAAACTGGGGCGTAGCGCTCGCACTTCCGGTCGTCGTAACTTCCAAACTCTGTACATTTGTAAATACTTTTCACCTTGCTCTTTATAGGCAAAGAGCCAAATACACTAGCTTAGTTGTGAAATAGGAGGGGTTGCCTTCGGGTACTTAACCTCCCATACATGTAGGATACAGACAAACATTTTAGCATAATTTTTTTATCTTGTTTGAGTGCACGCAAATACTATGAAAAATCTCCGCTACTTCAAACGCCATTATCTGCTGATAATTCCCATTTATTTAAATGCGTTCTAGCATTTCCACTAAGCTAGTTTATTATTAGCACCATTTTTATAATAATCTTTTGCTCCCAGAACTCTACCGAAGCTCGGCAATGTTTTTATTACCTGTTAATTTTACCGGACTTTAAATCGTTGTGTATACTTGTTCCTTGTCTCCAAAAACTCAACTGTGACTAACAAAGAAATCCGAATGGAAACCTCCAGCTTTCCTTCTATTAATTGCCAATATTTAACTGTGCATTATCCTTAGTCCCCATCCTTCAATAGTTGCGATGCATAACATCGTAGTTTAATTGCAGTACCAATAAATTAAAACAAGGCCCTTTTCCCAATGTAAATCTGAGTAAAACTCAAACTGGCCTTTGTGTACATATCCCTGTTCCTTCAAACGGCTCTGCACCCAAAGCCTTTGTTAAACCGACTTTTCCCCTTTCCCATTGTTCTCCTGGCCCTCAGCCAATCAGGAGACCGCAGCTCTCCTCGACGTCCGCGCTTTTTCCCCTCTCCAGCGTAAAAACCCCCAGCCCAAAGCTCAGTCAGCACAGCTCACGAAATCTCAAGCTAGGAGGTTAGTCAGGCCAGTCGGGAGTGGAGATGTCACGGTCCGATTGTTGCCATGCCGGGCAGAAGTAGTGGTTCGTATGAGTACTAGTTAACTTATGAAATTTAAACTTTAGGCCCTCCCTTCTAAATTTTTAGTCTTAATTTTAACTAAATCTCTAGCTTGAATGTATTCATGGTAGGCTAAGCCATCTGCATTTCTGGCCCCAGCCTTCCATAACGTAAGAGTAGAGTGGCCCTTTTTCTAAAAGCCAACTTCTTGTTTATTTTAAATTTATTTTAACTTAAAACTCTTTGACAGTTTGATTATCATGCGTGATGAAAAATAACTGGACAGTTTGATCTAGTGAAACAAAGCTGCAACGAAAAGAAGGTTTGATTAACTTGAAGGTTGAAACAAAACTGGGCGGTTAGATTGCTAGAAAAATAACTGTAAAACTCTTGTGAATACTTGTAACTTGCAAACGCTTTACTTTTATCGGGTTGCTTATTTTAAGAACCCAAGAACATTATTTTCTAAGGGAAAATTTGTTATTCTTTGTGCCGAAATCGAAACTTCGATCTTTTAAATGTAATCATGAATTTTAACTTCACCTAAATTCAAAGGACGCTTTACTGTAAAAGCAAATTGTGTAAACTAGTATTCTTGAAATGTAACTTGATTTATATTTGTTTGTTGTTTAAAATAAAAACCAAGGGTTTTTAAAACTTACTAATGATTTAATAGCGTGATTTGCAAAATGGTATAAATAATACTTGTTTCCATCTCCCCCTTAGCTATAAACCGTTGGTGGCAGCGCAAATACCAGTTAGTTTATTGATTGAAACTTAATTAAGAGAGTTAGGACATCGACTCTTCCCTCCCCATGCTGGAACAGTAGCCTATGTTGTGCTTGTTAATGAAAAAGTCATAAATAAACACCGGAATCAATAGTACTGAGAAGCCAAGTCAACCAAGATGTCGGGGGCGTTACAAGGTCCTCAGCCGTCGTAGCGTCCGCCGTTACAAGGTCAGAATAAGTTTCAGAAGGTCATCAGGAAGATTTTGGCTGAAGTCGCATTGCTTTTCGAGGGATGAATGATCGTGTTCCTTCAGGACGGTGAACACATAGCCGTTGACTCGGGAGCAGCAACTTGGGCTCGGAAGTTGTCCAGATTTGATGTTGATGTTTATTTGATGTTGATTTGATTTGACTTTTCATGGTGTTCAGAGCCGGAAGAAAATCGTCAGCATTATCATATTGCCATACTTCATGAAAGCTGATGACTATGGGTGCAGAAATTAGGCAGGTTGGAGATTAAAATATTTGTCCAATAGTCAATTTAGCCGGTGGATTGGAGGATGATAAATAGAGCTGAAACGAAATGGACGTATTTTCTCTTCTTGTTGGTAAATTTTATAAGCGTATTTCGTCAGCTTTCCGATGGAGTTGATCTCAATCTATATACATCTCTTCATTTCAGATGTTAAGAAAAGAAACGGATAGGGAGGATTTCTTTATTTTCAAACATGTTTTCAAAACCAGTGAAAATACCGCAATACATAAGAAACTTGTGCTTGACAAAGGCGTGGATCACTGCGTCTAGATTGAATGAATTTTTATTTGATTGGTTACTGGTTTCTAAGAACTTTTTAATTTGGCGACACAAGTTTCTCTGTTGGCGACTAAAAATTATGCTCTACTGGCCAATGCCGAGTTGAGAAAAATGTGAATCTACAACTATACTGATTGCGCTGACAGCTTCGAGTTGGCAGAAATGCACGAGCGTGCAACAGGATCGTGTGCGAAGGGGTCCGCCGGTGTTGTAGGTGGCACTTGTGAGGGTCCAGCACTGGCCTCGGAAGCAGTTGACTGTGGTGGACCTGAAGTTGGCATTGGGGTGTGGTCAGGTGAGGTGATGTTCGCAGAGCTGGTTGAAGGAAGGGACGAGAAGGGTCTTGGTCTGGATTTCAAAACTTGAGGGTCACGGGGGTCCATCCTTGTGAAAAGGATGAAAGTGTGATGAAAACCTGTAAGCCGGTTTGCGTGAGGTGGAAAGTTTGCATTGTTGCCATCTTTATACATGTGCGCTCCTTGGTAGTAGGTAGTAGGGATACGAGTTTGATGGTGGAATCCACCAACTGAAAATTGAAGCGGAGCTTAGCCACTTGCTCGGTTAAGCGCAAATTCTCGTTCTTGGCGTCGTCCAGAACCTTGTGGGTGGACTTGGGATCTTCTGATTGATGCGTGATACATGAAACCACTGGACGAAGACTGGATTTCAAACGCTTTAACCTTTTTGACTTCAACAGATGCAAGTCCCCACGGATGGAGCGTTGAAGAATGGTGACTTCCATGAAGTTGTTTTTTTTTTGGGGGGGGGGGGGGCGGCCTTGACGAAGGTGAAACGGGGACTGTGTTCGAGACTGGCAAAGGTGGGTAAACGAATGTTCGGATGTCTTGCTGAGTGTCTTTGGAAGCCGATTCAGTGGCCTCGGAAACCACAATGGGTGGAGAGTGTGAAGGAACGACAGCGGCCGCGATCGTTGAAGACGTGCGAGGCATGGAGTTTTTTGTGGGGAGGCCAACTGTTCTCTTCTTTTTAAAAGGTGGTGTCGGAACAGGGTTAGGTTGAGGGGAGGTGTCCTGATTTCTGTAGTGAGAAGATGATCATAAACAGATGAAGGTGAAGAGCATGATGATGTTGATGCAGATGAGGGCAGGGGCGGCATTTGAAGCTGCTTGTTGATCACGGATCTTCTTTATTTCCTTTTGACGCTTGCGAGTGGCGACTTTATTTGTTTTTGCGAGACGAGTGTCCACTCGGCCCTGGTGATGGTGACACAATTGCACAAAATTTAGTGAAAAAGTTGCAGGTGCGATGACACTAGCAGGCAGAGTGTGGGTCGTAACGAGGTTTATTTGATACGATACCAGGACAGGTGCAGATTTCAGGCTCCGGTGAGGTGAAGGCATAAATTGTCCGAAAGCGAAATAAAGGATGAGGCTAGGCCACCACGATGTTTTACCATTGACATGATGAAGGGTCAGAACGGCAAAACAATTCGGCCAGAGATGTAGTCCAAACTTGTCACCCAACGACACAGAGAGCGAAGATAGTGTGGTTTTCCCACTGAAGCGTAGCGCAAGGCATTCTGGGAGAGTGCATACGTTGTTAAGCAGCGCCACCTGGCGGTTTGAACGAGATTGAAGAAGCCAAAAGTGGTGAAAATTGTTGAGGCTGGAGACCAAAAGAAGCTGGCGAGTGACCTAGACGATGGTGAAACTTGGGAGCAGCGCAGCTGCGTCAACAAGTTGGTGAAGAGTCCATGGACTAACATTGGCCAGGGTGTGGTTTCACTGCTGAATTACTAGAGTGTCCGAAAGAGCCTCGAAATCAGGAATCGAAGAAGTGACGGAGCAGGGGGAAAACCCCGAAAGTGTCAAGAGAGCCGAAAGAAGCAGGAAGCTTGATGCGGTTGACGAATCATAGAAGGACTTCCATGATGTAAGAAAGATGCCCGAAAGGGCGACACATTGAGAAGGACTACGTCAGTGACGGTGTGGAAAATAAAACCCAGAATCGGATTATGGTCGTTGGGCCAGAAGGGGTGTCCGTGAGGCAGTCTTCCAGGTAGGCAGTGTAGGCCAAAAGACGAGCTGACACGAGTGCATGGAGGACGGTCGAGAAACGAGATGTGGTGATGGTACCGGGAACGATCCCCCGAAAGGTGGGAGAATGACAGCGCCAGTAGTGCTGGAAAATCTGAAAGCGGGGCCAGACTGGTGTTGATGGTGTGCGAAGTGATTGGCAGTGCACAGAGTGTTGGCTTGTGAGTTGACCCGTAGGGCGAGACGAAGAAGTATTCGACGTCTGGAAAGCGGCAGCAGCGCTGTTCCAAAAGACTTTTCATCCTTGGTTAAAAGAAAATCCAAATTGAAGGTCTGTATCTAACAGGCAAGGAGTTTCCGAGCTCTCACCGGAAGGGCGAAAGGACAGAGTGTCATGGCCGGGTCAGGGAGAATGAAGTCTTTGTCCAGTCCGAAAGGTTCACCTTTCTCGAAGTCAGCCGCCGTTGCGTTGTAGTGTCGTCGAAGAAGCGCTAGAAGTTGCGATAAAGCGGGCAGAAGCTGAATCCGGTAGGAAGTCCCCTGTTTTTAATAGTCGCGGAATCAGACGAGGTAGACGTGAGGAAGACACGGACTGAAACGACATCAACGACCGCCTGTGGAAAATCCGAAAGAGGGAACCCTGAAGTGTTCTGGTCGTACTCGGAAGGGTTGCCAAGCAGAATGACACCGTCTTAGTTGTGATGGTCTGTCGTATGTCAGGGTGAAAGATCTGAGTTGTGGCATGAATTGGGTACAAATGCAGTGTCGAAAACATTGCCCGTGTTAATGGCGGCAGTCTAAGGATGCTGAAGGATGTTGGAAAAGTGGATGACGGCCGTGCTGAGAGCTTGGTGGCTGCGTTAGGGCTGCCAAAAGACGGCTAGAGGCGGAGCGTTCGCAGTGAGAAAGCTTCGATGTGGTGTTGATGGACCAAAAGAGAGGATCGATGCCGACTCCGGGAAGGTATGGCAGCAGAGGGTGGGGTCCAGACAAGCGTATGCGATGCGTTGAGAGACAAGGCTAGTGGTGACAAAGGAGGGCCAGAAGGCGGACAGCATGAGCGGCGTGAAGATGAGGACGGAAAATCGAGTGGCGATTATTGGGCTTGTCTTCAAAACCTTGTTGTTGGGCAAGTAAAGTAAGGTTGGTAAACTGCGAGGTGGAGGATAAAGAGAGGGTGAGTTGAAAGGTGACTGGGCGGGCACACCGGCGAGGAGAGGTCATCCAGTGCCATAAATTTATGCTTTCGGACCGTATTTAAGAGTCCAAAAGGTGAAAGGAGTTGAGTAAAAAAGAAAGATTGGAAGGGACAAATGCTCACACTGTGAGCGCTAGAGGAAAAGAGATGGAGATCCTGTCATTACGGGAACTCTTATCGAAGGGGTGCGTGCCAAGCTGGTTCGCTTTGTGACAATAAAAAAAACTTCTAGGGAAAGACAGCATTCAGTAAAGGAAGGCAAAAATTAACAAGTAATGTATAACTACCATAAATCGCCTAATAAACGCCCTGGCATTGCTAACGCCCACCCCCCAAAAATACCTTTAGGTCAGAAATCGTGTAGTATCCTTATTAACGCCCCCCCCCCAATCTTTTTTTTAGTGAATCGTAAAATTGATAAAGTTTACCGAAATCAACGTTTCATCCCCTTAAAACTTGGTTGTTCTGCAGCAAAATTAACGTAACTATCCATAAATTTAACAAAATCAACATTTAATCTAACAAGATTCACGGGAACATTTGTAATCACGGAAAAGTCGGCAATATTAGGCCTACGCGATCGATCATTGATGTGCGTAATGTGGCTTAAGTCTAGCGAAAACGCTATACCTTTTACTCATTTATTCCTAAATTTAGGTTATTAAATCATCCGCCTTCCAATATCTAACCTAATTCAAAGCTAAAATTAATTTCTAACCATCACCAACCTCCAAAACAGACACGCGATTCACGACCGGAAAACGCCAAGCAGAGTCACGTCATAACGGACGCGATGGACTGGATGTTTCAAGCGCTTCCCGAGTCTGGACGCGTGGAACCTCGGCGTCCATTACTGAGGCTCCTCGGGTCCAGACCTACGTGTCCACATCCGCCGGAAATTCCGTCTTGGACGACAATATATAACTGTATGGTGATAAATGAGTCAACACACGCGTTTCACGGTGGTGAATCACGTTGTCCGTTTTGGAGGTTTGTGATGGTTAGAAATTAATTTTAGCTTTGAATTAGGTTAGATATTGGAAGGGGGATGATTTAAGAAACTAAATTTGAGAATAAATGAGAAAAAGGTATAGCGTTTTCGCTAGACTTAAGCCACATTACGCACATCAACGATCGATCGCGTAGGCCTAAATATTGCCGACTTTTCTAGATTGAACCCAGATCACGCACGTGAATAATCAATTTTACCACGATGGATTTAGGCCTAAAAGGCCACCCCCAAAAATACGTTAAGGTAAGAAATCTTGTTTTAGCTTTGTTAACGCCCCCTCCACTTTTTTATCGAATTAATTTTAAATTTAAATTATACCGTAAATCGCCTATTAAATCATGGGCGTTAATAGGCGATTTACGGTCTAATTTAAACTCCAACTCCAGGTAACAGATTGTTTTTACTCACTGGCAATGTCGTATAGCATAATGCAGGTGGTGTCAGCCAGTAAGCTCAGGCTCTTTGAAAGACCAAGCTGAAGATGTTAAGTGGAAGGAACCATCATTGTGTTAGTTGTTTTTTGCCGCATGAGGGAGGAACCCGAAGGAAATTCTCATGCAATGGGCAGGAAACAACTGGAAGAAAATCCCGTACATATACACTTCCTTTCACCGACGAGATCGAAGCCGTGTCTGTAGAAGACCAAGATGTACAGCCAGGACAAGGTGTCTATCGAAACTCACACCCCAGGGCTCGCGGATACTGCTCGTGCACCAGTGTCAGACATGAATGCCATTTGTGCTTGAAATGTTTGTCGGTTTCTGTTTTTGTGTGAGCGATTACGTATGCATGTGTTTGTGGGTTTAGATTTAGTTCTTTTTCATGTGAGTGTATACGTTTGTATTTTGTGTGTAAATTTTTAGTATGTGTGTGGACATTAGTATGTCACAATCCTTGATCCCTGTAATTGGTGTTGAAATTATAGTTTCTATATGCCGTTCGGAAATATCCATTAGCTGTAAATTTGTGCATTCCTTTCCAGAATGCTGTATTTCTCTACAGGTTTTCATGTTGATCAGATCCGTCCAGCTGATTAAGAACATTTTGCCAGCCCCAGCCGGGCGGGCTAAAAACGGTTTCTTTTTGCATAAAACATATTTAACCTGATAATTTAGCATTACATTCCTCGAATGTGATGTTCCCCTGGAGGTTTCTTCCGATGCGCGGACACCTGCTTGCATATCCCACTGCGCATGCGCGGCGCAGTCCTCCCTTATAAAAGCGAGAGCGTGGACGCTTTCGGCATTCATTTTACTCTCAATATGTCAGGCGGTGACTCGAGAGGGGAGGTAGGGCGGAAGTTAGGTTAAGTATGTTTTAGGCAAAAAGAAACCATTTTTAGCCGGCCTGACTGCGGGCCGGCAAAATGTTCTTTATTGCCGAAACATATTAACCTGATAATTTTAGCATTATCAGTTTACCTCGTCAAAACTGGTGGCGGGCACCACCTTGAGGGGCGCCCCGGGATGCAAGCAGGCTGTCCCCCAAAAGTTGTTGAAAACTTCACACTTAGTTCACAACAGGTGATGAACCTCGAAGTTTGGTCTCTTGCCCTCTTCTCCGGTTGGCTTGGTTCCGTCATGAATGGCTAGCTTCCAGCGTGGTTGGCTTGCTTCTGCTTCGTTCCGAGTGCTGAAGGGGGATTGACTACAGTATAGGCTGAAATGATGGGTACTAGCTGGTGTAGACCGTTTTCTTTCTCGACATTTCCCTCAGGTTGTGTGAGGTGGAGGTCGATGGGTTCATTCAAGATGCTGGTGTGAGGATCACTACGGTTGGAATGCTTTGTCGTGGGTAAACGATGTGGAGGTTGCCTTGATTGTTCTGAGTTACTGTGTTGGTCATTCAACTCCTGTGTTGTCCATTGTTGCGCAGATTTTGTCAGGTTGCAAGTCAGTGAGGAGAAGAAGTTGGTTCCTTTTCGCTCATCAGTTTTTGTTGAGTTTGTGTTATGTCGATCTGGTTCATCTCTGAGAATATTTGATGGAGAAGTGTTGGGGTCTTAGGAAGAAAACTTGTGTTGGTGTAAGTCGAGGCATTGGGCTTTCTTCGGAGCCAAATGGCCGGAGGAGTTGGATGAGTGAAGGGTACCGTCGGCCGAAGGAGGCTGAATTCGTGGGGCAAAAGGGAGTCGTGGTGTATTGGCTACGAAAGGAAGGCGTGAACGGATGAGCTCGGCCGGAAACAACCTGTGGGTTTGCGGGCCTGGATAACAGGAGTTCCGGATTTGACGGGCGTGTCGCTGAGAGAGGCTAGTTTTGTGTAGTGATCCCGGGAGGCATCTGAGATGGGACCATGGTGTTGGCTATGAAGGGGTTCCCAGACTTCGAACGAAAGGGATTTTTGATTGGTGGAGAGAACTTCCACGGAGGGGAGGTTTAAGCGGTGGTAGAGCTAGGAGTGTCGGCTGAATGTCAAGTATGATGGCCAGAAGAACGTCCGTGTTGTGAGTCAGTTCTTGCCGGGCCGGGAAAAAGTGGCGGAGTCTTGTGCTGACCGGAGGGCAGAAAAGGCGGGAGGTGTCATTGTTGATTTTTGCGAAAGGAGCTCGTGCCTGCCCCCTGGCGAGGAGTGATGGCTTCGGCAGTCAGGAGTTGCGGCTCGCTTCTGCTGGTTCCTTTGGCCGGAGCGGGAGCGAGATGGGTCGGACCGAAAAGAATGTTGGTTTCTTGGCTGAAAGGACGCATTCTCATTCGTGCGGACAGAGAGCGGTGTAGATGCGGTCTTGTTCCGGTCGACCAGTGAAGGGCGGGAATTGAACTGTGTGTTCTTCTGAAAGGGGCTGTTGGACGAAGGGTTTTGTTTTTTGCGGTTTTAGTTTCCTTGAGATGTCCAAGTGTTGGCCAAGAGTCGGGATGAGACCACGGAAAGGGTGTCAGACTCATGAAGTGGTTGGTTGCGGAGACGGTGCCGAGTGGAGACGTTAAGGTTGTTGCCGGATGAAAGGGCTAACTCTCGAAGGAGGAGCGTGTGTCAAGAATGGCTCTGGTTGCCCAGATTAAAAAAATGGTAGGATGTCAAGCTTGGTTTCTGGAAGAGCTGTGAGATAAGGGGCGAAAGATTGCGTGTCTCTTTTGGGCTTGCGCCCGCATAGTTTCTCGCACAAGGCGTTGGCGATTTTGATGAAGGGTGGTTTGAAGCAGATTTTTCGGGCTGGCGAAGGGGCGAAACAGAAGGGGGGGGGGGCATCCCTGTTATGGAATCCACAAGCATGTGAAGTGAAGGTCTGACACCGAAGGGAAACCACCGGTGGGAAGATACAGAAGGGATACACCGAAGGGAAGGCACCGGAGTCTGCGTTGAGCAGGGCGGAGTTGAAGTTAAGGGTGGGACTTGCAGAGTCGGAACGTGACATGATGATGGGCGCTGACCTGGCGTAGGGATGGGCGTGAGTGGCTGATGAGATACATTACCAAGGAACGACCGAAAGGTGTAAGCCAATTCGGAGGGTGGAATGGTCCTGGGAATTCACGGGAAGGGAGCCACGGTGTTTTCGGTCCCAGCGAAGGGTGAGTTGACTTGTCAAGGGGCGACCGAAAGGCGTAAGCCAATCCGGAAGGTGGGTCGGTCCCGGGAATCTGCGGGAAGGGAGCCATGGTGTTTTCAGTTCCAGCGAAGGGTAAGTTATGTTCTCAGGGAACGACCGAAAGGCGTAAGCCAATTCGGAAGGTAGAATGGTCCTGGGAATCTCCGGGAAGGGAGCCACGGTGTTTTTAGTTCCCGTAAAAGGTGAGATGCTTTGTCAAGGAACGACCGAAAGGCGAAGGCCAAATCGGAAGGAGGCACGGACCCGGGAAACCACGGGAAGGAAGCCACGGCGTTTTCAGTTTCAACTAAGGGAGAGTTGCCTTGTCAAGTAACGACCGAAAGACGAAGGCCAATTCGGAAGGTGGGTCGGGTGTCTTCCCGGGAAACCACGGGAAGGGAGCCACGGTGTTTTCAGTTCCAATGAAGGGTGAGTTGCCTTGTCAAGGGACGACCGAAAGGCGCGAGCCAATTCGGAAGGTGGGACGGTCCCGGGAAACCACAGGAAGGGAGCCTCAGTGTTTTCAGTTCCAACGAAGGGCCTTGGCCAAGATGAAGATTGCCGAGAGGCGTCGTGCGGGACGCGAGATCATGACACGGTGGGAGCAAGACAAGTGACAGTCCATGGTGACGGACATAGGCGGCCGAAGGGCGAAGGGAGCCATAGCATTCCCTGTGTCATGTAGTGGTGGGGTAGGTTACTGAAGGCGTTGTCCGCCAAAGGATGGAGGACCCAAGGAGCCGAAGGTAGGTGGATCTGGCCGAAGGTGGTGTGTTCGGTCCTGATGATGAACTTGATGGGAGGCCATGATTCCAACCGAAAGGCAGGGGTGAAACACCAGCCTGGACTAACGGAAGGTGGAGCGGTCCTGGGAAGGACAAAACACGATCTTATCGGACGAAGGAGAAGAACCGGCAGAGATGAGTAGCCGTCCGGGCGGCAGCTTGACACCAAGAGATGGCAGGCTCATGTAGTTGTCATTCGTATAGGGAGTACCATGCATGTGTGGTTGGATCACTGAGGCGGCCATCCAGCAGCTTCATTGAGGCTGTTAAGTTGATGGGTGTTGGATTTTTCGCAGTGAAAAAGGACGATTTGTTTTGGGTGAGACGAACATCAGTGTGGACGGCTATTGTTGTTTGTTTTACACGAGGCTTGAATCCAGTCATGGTGTAAGGCGTGATAGAGAAGTGTGTGTCACTGTTGGTAGTGGCAGAACTGTACAGACGACCGGGTGCGACTAGGTAGTCGCCGTAGCCGCTTGTTCCAGTTCCTGACTTGGATCTTCCCTCAAAACGTGGGTTTAGCCACGAATGAGACGAGTACCAGTGTGAGCAGCAACTGTTGTCTTGATTTCCACTCGAGATGTGGGGTTGTTATGGGCGAGACAAGCAGCAAGCGATGTCGATGGCTTCTGGCGTGATATTTACCACGAATGAGGCGGGCACCAGTGTGGATGGTAACTGTAGACTTGATTTTCGTTCGAGACATGGGGTCAGCCACAGTCGAGACAAGCAGCAAGAGGTGCAAATGGCTTCCGTCTTGGTTCACTCAAACGTGGGTTCTGCCCACGAATGAGACGAGGCAGCAGTGGACAGCAACTGTTGTCTTGATCTTCGTTCGACACGTGGGTTCAGCCATGGTCGAGAGAAGCAGCAAGATGTGAGGGGTGGCCTCGTCAAGGAACGACCGAAAGGCGCAAGCCAATTCGGAAGGTGGGTCGGTCCCGGGAAACCACTGGAAGGGAGTCATGGTGTTTTCAGTTCCAACGAAGGGTGGATTGCCTTGCCTGCCAAGGAACGACCGAAAGGCGTAAGCCAATTCGGAGGGTGGATCGGTCCTGGGAGATCACGGGAAGAGAGCCACGTTGTGTTCAGTTTCAACGAAGGGCGAGATGTCTTGTCAGGAACGACTGAAAGGCGTAGGCCAATTCGGAAGGTGGGGCGGTCCCGGGAGTCCACGGGACGGGAGCCACGATGTCTTCAGTTCCAACGAAGAGAGGGTTGCCCTGTCAGGGAACGACCGAAAGGCGGAACCCATCATTGTCGTCGTCATGGGCGAAGGGAGTAAGCGAGAGGAGAGCAGCCATTGAAGCGGTAGTTTCGGGAGCGGGCCATCTTTGGGTTGAATCTAAAATCCATACGAAAGGCAGGGAACTCTAGGGGCGAGGTGGCGTGTAGACACCTCTGGAGGAAAATGAATGCCGAAAGCGTCCACGCTCTCGCTTTTATAAGGCAGGACTGCGCCGCGCATGTGCAGTGGGATATGCAAGCAGGCGTCCGTGCATCGGAAGAAACCTACAGGGGAACATCACATTCGAGGAATGTAATGTTAAAATTATCAGGTTAATATGTTTTGGCAATAAAGAAACCCAATTGTGCATGCGGGAGCACACTCCTCCTATAAAAGCACCGAGGTGCAGCTGGTTATCATTTCTTCCTCTAGCGCTCCACTATGCGGACACGCTTTCGTTCTTCCTGCTTCAACTTTCGTCTCTGAATTTGACTCCCTGACGCCTCTGCCACTGAAGACTCTTTCGTCACTGATGGCAAGACTCACAGGCACGCCGTAGGACTCCTAAGTCATGATGACTTCACCTTCAATGGTCAGCCCTCCACCCATTGACCCTGCTGCTGCTGTCGCCCTCGTCTCCAGCTTCTCTTCCAGGCTCAGTCTCTCCCTCAGAATCTCTGCCATCACCGCCTCTTTCCCCGGACCTACCGATCACTGCCTCTGCATCTCCTGTCCCTTGCGTCAAAACGTTGAAGTCATCATCCATCTTTCGCAAAGCCAAATGGTCGAAGTCAAAGATCAAGGCCGACTCTAGGTCTCTTCACTCGCCCATTGGTGCCCTCGATCTTTCGTCCCCGTCTTATTGTCGCTCTCACAGATCAACTTCTTTCATCCAAACAAGTCCACGCACCTATGGACAGAGCAATACGGAATTTCCAGTACAAGAAAAAAGCGTCTCGATTCACCCCTCCAGCATCGTCTCACGGCAAGTCCTACAACATTGGAATGGGCTGCTAATTCATCAGCTGATTCCTCATGCAAGCGTCACCGAACCCCTCTTTCGTCAGCCACCAAACGACATCGCAGCGCAGACACCATTAGTCACTCCCGTCTTTGGCCTCCAACCCCGTCAAATCCCCCATCATAGAACAATGACCTTCTGAAGGAACACTGCCAAGCACCTTTCGTCAGTCTAATCCATCCGCCCCGAAGCCGACAGAGATTTGGACATAGCTTCTGAACTCAACAGAAATCACCGTAGCTCTGGTCTTTCGTCATCCCTTTCTATTAACAATCAGGACAATGATGAAGACTCCCGTCGTGCCCATTGCGACGAAAGCTCCAGATTACTTTCTCTACAACCCCTCATCCTCTAAGGCAGAACCCGTTAATAACAGACTTGTCGACTGGATTCGACTTCGGACTTCGGGATCGGAACCTCAAGCGCCGCACCGTCTTAGGCCAATCCACCATCCTTTTGACCACTCTCTTGCGTCATGGGGGTCTACTACTCGGGAAAGGGCGAAGCATTAGAAGTGGCCAAGGACCTTACCCCCCCCCCCCCCCCCCCCACCCCCACCCTACCTCGTCCCGGTCGCGAAATATGGGTTTTTCGTCCATTCAGCGTTGTCTCCGCCAACCCACAACACTTTGAGACCCATCCTCAATCGAAATTTGTAACGGTCGAAGTTAAAATGGATTTTAGAACTGACCTTCAAAATATCAAAAGAAAATAGAGGTCCCCTCTGCAGTGTTAGGACAACAAGATCCTCCACCTCGGCCTGTGTGCCGCCTCTCAAGCCGATGTACTCAACACCGCCATCGACGCCTTATGTGAGAAGCTCTCCACCCAACAAACCATCATGAAGCCCCAAGCTTATACTTCCTGATCGACCAGCTATTCAAGAAGGCTTCTTTCGTCACTTTCCACTCAATTAACTCGAAAGCACTCTTCAACTCAACGTTCTCCTCCGTGACGTCGCCATCAACTCGGTTTCCAATCTTAACGACCACACGAGATACAAGCTACGTAATCAGCCACTGCATGAATCAGACATCCTCTTTCATGGACTCATTCCAAAACTTGCCCCACACCTTGACGTCTCCAGAAAGGCGAAAGAAAACAAACCAAATCAGCAGACCAAAGCCTTTCCAAAGAAGCAAAACTCCAAGCCGCATCCTCAAGTGAGCAAAGACAAAAGCAAAAACTCAAACAACAACAACCGGTCCTTTCGTTGAAGATACTCGAACCGTGGAAGGGGAACACCTAACAACCGCAGCTGTTATTCCTTCCCTGGCACAAGGCGTAAACCTCATAATGAACAATGACGCATCCTGTCTTTCGTATCTGCCAGCAGGAAGCCGACTTCGTCACATTCTACCAGCCTGAGAAAAAGGCTAACTTCCATTTAACTAATACTCAACATCATCAACCAAGGTTTTCGCCCCACATTCTTATCTAAACCAACAGTTATCTCACCACCTCCCTGGGAGTTCGCCCAACTTCACGTCTTTCGTCCGAAATCCAAGAACTCCTCACGAAAGGTGCCATCTGCAAAAGCTGGGATCCTCTTCGCCCAGACTTCTAGTTTCAATCTTTCTACAGCCAAAGAAATCTGTTGGCGAAAGACTTATTTTCAATCAAAAGGAAAACCTTCACTTCAAGATGGAAACTCGACACCATGCGACAATCCTTAAACCAGGCGACTGGACAATTTCAATAGACTTGGAAGACGCATACCTTCATGTCCCATTGCATGCATCAGTTCACCACCTCTTTCCTTTCATGTACGATAACACGGACTATGAACTCCAATGCCTTCCCTTCAGCCTCAACGTGGCACCCAGGATATTCACACTCGTACTCAAACCTGTCCTGGCTCATCTGTATCAAAACTAGATCCAGCAAGCGCTTACCTAGACGATTGGCTACTGAACAATCAAAACTCAACCCATGTCATTCACAACCGAAATTTTACCACAACTCTCCTCAAACAACTTGGATTCGGCATAAACCTCAAAAAGTTGAGACTCATTCCAGCTCAAGAATTCATCTTTCTAGGAGTCTCATTCAACCTCGCATCTTATCTGCAGCAGTTATGCCTTCAACAGACAGAATAGAGGATCTTGTAACACAGGCACAGTCCTTTCGCCGAAAGACAAACCACACTCTCACGGAACTCGACTCCCACATAGGAAAATTGGACCGATAGTAGGGATGTGCGAGTAGAAAAATTTTAATTCGAGTCGAGCCGAGCCGAGTTTGCAACAGAAGAATCGAGTATCGAGCCGAGTTCGAGTATTTGATGGGAATATTTTGTTTGCAAGTTTCCCTTTAATTTGTTAAGATAATAGGAACAAAGATGGTGCTTAGTTGACTGTGTTGGTTATGGTTTTCCAGTTTTAAGGATATAACTTGAAAATGGTTTCAGTTATTGGGTTTTAATCTGCACCACTGGAAAGCTCTCGTCGAGACGATTGATTTGGTATATTAGAATGTCAAAAACGGCCAAACATTGACGAAGTTATCGCATTTTCGCCGGATTCGAGTTTTTCGAGTACGGACGCGAGCACCGAGCCGAGTTCGAGTACAAGTTTCATACTCGGCTCGGCTCGAATATTTCGAGTATCGCACATCCCTAACCGATAGCCAATCTTGTCTCCTACGGCAGATGGTTAACCAGACCATTCCACCATTACTGCATCGACACTTGGAGAAAGCAACATCAACCAAGCAATATCTCACGCCCCATAGACGAAAACCTCCCGTTTGAATCTCTCCAATGATGGTCACTGGTCAGATGTCCAGACCCTTTCTCAAGCAATTCCTCTTCACGATCCCTCACCATATCTTCACCTCCTCACGGACGCCTTCCTGGACAGCTGAGGAGCTCACATTGGCCACCACGAAGTCTCAGGCAAATGGACACTGAACGACCAGGACCACATAACCTTTGGAACTAAAAGCCATACTCAACGCTCTTCACCATTTTCGTCACCTGATTGCGGGAAAAATTGTACAAGTTCAAGTGGACAACACAGCTGCCGTAGCACATATACAAAAGGTAAGGGGTACGAGGTCTCGTCAACTTCACTTCGGCGATCTTCCACATGTGCATTCCGCTTAAAACCACGATCATTCCTCTTCACATCCCAGGCAATCGCAACGTAATGGTAGACTCCCTCTCTCGCCGCAAGCCTCCCTCAGGAGAGTGGACTCTATAAAGAAATCCATTTGTGAATCGCTCTTCGTCACACAGGGCACTCCGATGCTGGATCTTTTCGCCACGAGGCACAATGCCAGACTTCCCCAATTCATCAGCCCAATTCTCGACGATCAAGCCTGGGCAGTGGATGCGCCGACATTCCCCTGGCAGAACCTCTATGCATACCTCTTCCCTCCATTCAAGCTTCTTCCCCAGGCTGTCCTGAAAATCTGGTCATCATACGGCATCTTCCAGTTAACACCCCTGAACTGGCCGTCGGCAGTATGGTTCCCACAACTTTTAAGTCTTCTAATCGACGATCTACAAAGTCTACCAGAAGTTCCAGATCAACTATCACCGAAAAAGGGAACCTTATTCCACGCGAACCTCAGCACCCTAAACCTGCACGGGTGGCTACTATAATCGGACTCATCAAAGAGGCAGGAATTCTTGAAGAATAAGCCATTAGAATCACAAGCAGAGCCATCAGGAGGAAAGTTAATCCAATCAATTTCCCCTTTACCCAAACTCCTAGTCTTCTTCAGTGATCTTTTCAACGAAGGCCTAAAAAGATCAACTATCCTTGTTTACCGTTCAGCCTTGAACTCGTCTTCAACGCAGCACACAAATCAGGCCTCCTCAATGATTTCCGCATCTCCTCACTCATTACATCCTTTGAAATTGAACTACCAGCAGTTCGCCGAGCCTTTCCTGTTTGGGACTTTTCTATCATCTTGGGACTTCCTAACGAAAGCCCGTAATGAACCACTCCTCAACAGCAGCACCAATGTCGTCACTCGCAAAACTGATTTTCTGACAGCTCTGGCCACCAGTCTACGCTGCAGCAAAGTTGAAGCTCTATCCATCGACCAAGCTTTCTACTTCTTCTATCCAAACTTCACAGTCATTCATCTGACCCCAAGATCTTCCTTTCATGCAAAGACTCAAAATCCTTGTGAACCATCTCAAGCGATCACCATTCCAGCGCTTTCTAACATAATTGGAGAATGGAGACGAACCGGAACGCCTTCTCTACCCTACACGCACTGCATTTTTACGTCAAAAGGACTGAAAACAGAGGTCGCAATCAACTCTTCCTTCCCTACAAAAGAGATTTTGGCGAACCCTTCGCAAGAATGATTGCCACTTAGATCAAGTAGTCCTCAATCTCGAATGAACCGACAACAATATCAGAGTAAAGGCGCACGACCTACGGGGCATCTCAAATTCATGGGCTCATCCCAGTTCCTGAGATCCTCACAGCAGCATCATGGAGAAGCTCATCTGTCTTCACATTCCACTACATCAGGGAGATGATCATGCAAGCTAATGGACTACACCGTCTGGGACCTATAGTTGCTGCCAGATGTGTCGTCAACCTCCCTTAAGCACTATGAAGCAAGACCCCTCATGACAAATTGCCCTTTTTAGGGCCACCAAAGCCTATGAAAGAGACCAAATTCCTGTTTTCTTCTATTTGTTTTCTGAATAAAGTACAAAGTTTGTAACTTTTTGGGGGATTCAGCTTGTAAGCCTACGGTGACTGTAAATGCAGAAATTTACAGGTAGTGTAATTTCCGAACGACATATAGAAACATGAAATTGCTGCCCATCCTACATGTGACTATTTCACGAAGCCCTGCATGATCTGTGTTTCCATCAGCCTAAAGGATAGGAAGTTCATAATGGGAAAACACACAGAATTTAAGAGTAGAAAAGAACAAATCACCCGAAAGAATATCAGCTAGGGGTGTGCGGTTTTAATATTTTGGCGAAGAACACTTCGATTTCGATTATAATTCGATTTTGAAATTCAATTTTTTTTATTTATTTTGAGCTATTTTGTTTTGCAATTTGTATTTATAAGGGCTAGCCTGTGAACAAATTATCAAGTTTCAGTAATTATAATTCCTGTAAACTAATGTTACTCCAATACTTGCGAACTAAACTTTGAATTGCGTATTCATTTATTACGCAAAACTACATTCTGGTATTAACAGGTTAGAAAGCAAACTTCCACCTTTCCCCCACCCCCGTTTTGAATAGCCCCATTCTTAGATTTTATTTAGTTAAATTAACTGCATACATTGTGCAAGTTTGGCCAATTATTGCGCCTTAGTTGATCGTTAAACTCACACTGGAGTCTAAAACAAAATCTTACTGTTGTAATTTTAGGGCAAGGTTTAGGGCAACGGCTACACTATTTTAGCAATGGTTAACATGGTGCCGTCCACAGTTGCCACATAAAACTGAAGTCATTACACAATTTTGATTAAGTTAATGTTTTACTTGATTTTAATTTTTATGTTAAACTTTATTTAAGTTTATTTATTGAAAAATTTTCATAAAATCATAAGTAACTCTTCTCATTACTCGGGAATCTCGTTACTCCACTATAATTGAATATGATATTAACGGATTCGATTCGATAACATAATAAAATCAAAATAGAATTGAAAGTTTTGATTTTCGCACAGTCCTAAGATCAGCGACATGCAAAACACTTCAGTGGCAACACCACCACCTCAAGGCAAGGCCAGCCTCCCCATCACTCAGCCCCTCGTTCTTCGGGACTGGCAGCATACAATCCTTGTCCTCGTCAATAGCTCCTACGCCTTCTTCGCAACGATCACGCTGTTCGCCTTGCCTACAATCAACCACCCAGCCTTTTCCTTCGCCATCAAAAATCCGGAAACCCATGGATCACGTTGAGCAATCCAGATCAGGGAAATTCGTCACTCCGCCCCTTACCAGGGTTTCAAAGAGCGTCCGCCTACCCTTGCTACCATTCTGGAAGAGTCTGCCGCACCAGAGGAAACAGCCACACCAAATATGTCAACATCAACGGACTTTGCACACCCAGAAGCTGCAACAGACGACAACTCTATGAATCTGTTTGGTCTGGATGACAACATCAACACTGAAGATGAAGTAAACACACCTCTCGACTTCACGGACCCTACAACTCTCCAGAGAACGATACGACAAAATTTGTATCTGTCTAAATTACTCACCAAGCATTTGCAACGCCGTTCCAAGGAACTCAAACTCCCAAATGAAGCTCAAGCAACAGCGAAAAAAGAAGTGTCGCAGCCTAACCTCAAGCTCTTGAAACTTAAGTTAAATTAAGTTACGTCCCCTCCCTCGAAGTGCTCAAAGGCTTTGGCGCCTTCGCCAATGACAGCTTTCGGCAACGTGAAAGCCGGCCTACATCTTTTCGCTGAGACTGGGCTTGCTCAGGCCACACTCTCGACGTTACCCTTGAGACCTCCGTGTTCTGAAATCAAGACCCCGTCTAATAAGAAACTCAATAACTGCCTTCCAAACTATCATACTCTCCTGTTGTGCCACAAAAATCACTCCCCATCTCTGACACACCAGCTTCACCCACAGAAACTAGTTGGACCCTCCGTCCATTTCCGCCAAACTTATCTCACGACCGTATTGCACGAAAGTGGATTTCGGCAAACGCAAACTTTCCAACCGAAGGTTTCATCGCAATTCAAATGTGGCAATTTGACAACGACGATGTGTTCAATCCACTTCATCATGCGATCAAACAAGTGCTCCGACTGAAAAACCCGAAGACTGCCCTGTCCTGACTGCCGTTCCAGAGCTAGAGAGTTTTTCTTCAGGTTCCACATCCTACTTTTAATTACACATCATTGTGGCACCCCTCAGTTCAACTGAGCATGGATTGGGCGGCCGTGATCTTCCTGTTTCTGCCTCACTTCATCAAACCCAAAATTCCATTTGTATCCTCATCCAGGAAATCAACACCTGAATCACAAAACTGCAACCTCCTGAAGACCATGAACTTCCACTCAACACCGCTCTGATGGAAAAACCTTCGATCTACATCTTTTCTAACTACAGTTTTCAATTTGACATTTATTCTCAATGCCAAACCTTCAACCACCTTTCGGACCCAGCTGATCTACCGGTATTCTCCGTGATCAAGAATCTTGCATTTCCCAGACTAAATGAGAGCTCTGCACCAACAGGAAGAACATTGTCTCAAATTCTGCAGGAATTTTCAAGAAATTGCCCCCTTTTCTTCAAAATCTTTCATCTCTCAGGCAATCCATGATCAGAAACGAACGTTTCACCATAACATCGTCTCACAATCGTCATCATCCACAAGACCTCAATGTGAATTGACAGAGACCGCTTGTTGACGAAGAAGGCGGTTGCGAAGTCCAAAACCAAAGCCGGTGGACAGACTACTAGGTTTGGTCGTTTGAGGTGAAGGCTTATAGAGGAAGCAATCTGGGATAATATCCTCAACAGTCTTGAGGAGGTCTAGAGGAGGAATTTCCAAAGGATCAGGATTATCAGGAAAAGATGCGGCAAAATGTGCGTGACGAGACGGGAGATCGTCAGAGGTGGCCGATCGCTGATCAGCGTCGTTGGCTGCCGAACTGGAGTTGTCAGTGTCTGCAATGATGATGGGTCGTGAAGGACGTGGCGGATGAAAAGGTTGAAAAGCTGATTGAGGTGGGTCTTGTGGATGAGAAGGTCAAGGAGTGTCTAGTGACGACCGCAATTTCTTACTGGAAGTAGTGGCAACCCATTCTCGGGTGTACTGTACTGGGTCGGTAGTGGCCGTTGAGGGGAAGCCGTTCGCTTACGCTTGGAGGAACGGGAACAGATTCCAGGAAACCTTTTCCTTGGAAAGAGACTGATCGGAAGGGTCGGTGTTAAGGGACGGGGGTGGGGTGGTCGATCGTTGTGACTAGTGTAAAGATCGACTGGTCCTTCGGAGGGACGAGACAGCTTTCTCTTCTCAGCAGAATGCCTGGCTTTCGCTTGAAGCTTCAGAGAACATATGCTTCCTTGGCTTTGAAGAGGTCAGATTGGGGCAACCGCAGTCGGGCAAGGTCCGGGCCAGGCCACATTGGATTGAATTGGAGATGTTGTGGTCGTGTCGAGCATAGCTTCATCAGTTGCTGTTGGCCCGATGGGAGAAAGACCTTGTGAGCGGTGGCCGGCCGAGAGGGCATGGTCGTCAGGCCGCAGATAAGGTAGAAAATCCCGGCATGGGTGGTGTTGGGTCATCAACAAAAATTTCGACGGATGATGGAGGAGGGGGCCGACGCCTCCCTTGGCTAACTTTTAGCCCGTGGCATAATCCAGAGTGAAAGGGAAGAACAGGGACTGCAGTATCTCAAAACAGCATTTTCACCTCTATTTTCCGAGAGAAGAAACAGCACGTCCACCTCTGTCGAAACGTAGAGAAGAAAAGATGATGCCACGGTTGTCTATGAAGCTTTTATTGACAAAGGGATGCGCAGAACTGATCAGATCGTGAGGCTGCCAGGCTCCAAGAACTTTAATCTCTAGAGCAAACAGCAAAACAGAAGGAGAATACTAAAAGCCTAGGTAATGAAAGTTCTCGTCGGCATATAGAAAAAGAGTTTTTATCCAGTTCTACGTCGTTCGGTATAGAATGACTGGAAACCTGCGATGTTGATGGGTGAGTAGCAACCGATGATGTTTTGGTTGTCGCAGTTCGGATTTTTGCTCCCGAAATTCTTCCTTCTTAGGGAGTTTCCAGTGTTGTAGCAGCTTTTGATGCTAATGCAACCCCTTTTATTTTTTCCCTCGATTTCGCTCTGAACTTTGTAATTCTACCTATATTAGTAAGATTTCACAAAGTTGAGTATGGAGCCGACGATCCAAGATGGCCAACCAACGTGAGACCCCAAGACCTTTAACGTGTGATGTCATGGACATGGATTGATCCTCAGTACATAGTCATGTGATGCTTTTAGTTAACGAGACACCCAAACCTAGAAAATGTTATTGAGGTTTCGTCTTGAATTTTTCCAGCACATTTGAAGTGCGGCTTCCGACAGGCAAAACTGCCGCAAGAAAGCAGAGAAAATCAAGCTTGCCAAGAAAAAAAAAAGAAAAATTAGCACAATTTAACTATGGGCAGAGCAAAGTCGCTCAAAATTGTGTTTACAATCGTCTTCACCTTTATTTTCTGCCATAATTTTAGCTTGTGTCGAGGAAAATTACTAAAAACTTAATTTGACATCGAAAAAAACATTATCTTTACAGCAAGCCTGGTTAAAGATAGTTTATGTTGCCCAACCGAAATTTACATTAACTGTTTTTGATGCACTCTTGGGTTCTCAGTGCTTATTCCACAGAAAAAGTTGGCTTCCCTGCCAGTCCGGTAGTTATTCCACTGCGCACGAGCGGACACAGTCCTCCTTACATAACGCTGGCGCGGCATCAATCCTCATCTCTTTTCATAATACTCTCAATCGTTACCAAGGCAATTTCTCGAGAGGGGAGGAAGGCGGGTCTGTTGTAAAAACAGGTAATGTATATATTCGGTTGGGCAACAAAAACTATCTTTAATCAGCCTTACTGTTAAGATAATGGTTATGATTGCCTTCGAAAATCACTATTACCTGTTTTTTATGCACTTAACAGACTTTGTCGCAGGAGGTGGGCCTTGGTGACGGGCGCTCTGGCAACAGACTGGCTAAACCTGAAGTCAACTTGACTCAATGAACCTGAAGGCAACTGGATTAGAGGGCTGAAAGATGTTCCAGTAGGTTCTGAAAGGTCGGTTGTGTTAACGGTCGGTGTAGATGCATAGGAGGCATCGGTTGCTAACGGAACCGGACTGGATGCGGAAGGGTCTATCCTGTGGCTTGGGTAGCGGTTGCAGACAGGTTCCGGGGTAAAGGAGAAACAGCTGTCTTAAACTATAGGTGACTGGAACCCTTAGGGATCGTTGAAGTGACAAAGTCACAGTAACAATATGTGTAGTTTTTTTTTTTTTTTGAAGAGCGCAATAAAAACTATCTTAACCCAGACCTAGTACTGGAAAGGATGGCAGATTCGGACCGGAAGGGAACCGTGGTGGTGTATCGATCGCAGAAATGTGCTGCGTACCGAGGCTGCCTAAGTCCTGGATGGTGCTAGATAATATGAGCAGCTGTTAGGCTTGGTGACATACCGGAGGAAAGGTCAGAAGCAAGATGGAATGTAGGTCCGTGAAGACGGGGACAGGGCCGGATCGTAGATTGCTACGACCGGAAAGGTCCCCGAGCACATGTGATAACAGAAGGAGCGTCCTCGTTCCCTGAAACCGGGTTGAGACGACGTGGTCCTTCAGGAGTACCGTCGAGAAGCTATAGACGTGTTTTTCAGGGAGAAAGACATCGTTCCATGGGAGCACGTTTAGAAAATGCTGAAGAGACACTGAACTGGTGACAATCCAATTCCAAACCGTAAGGCCCCGAAGGAACAGGCTGATCAGAACAGGTACTGCTGGGACCAGATCTGGCCATTGGGAGGAACCGGGATTCGGTTCCTCAAGCAGGTGAATTTTGAAAATCGCTAAATCCCTGAGTGAATGGAGTTGTCCTCGAGAAAGTAGTGTCGTCGACAGGGCAGAACGGGAGGGGACAGCGAGTGTAGAGGTCTTTAGCTCTCTGCAAGGCCAAGGAGAGGAACCTGTCTTTCGACTCCTGTGGAGGCTATTCGAATGGGATCAGTGAAGCTAGTGGCGGTGGTGTTGGGGAGAATCGCAGGAACAGTAGTGACAGAGAGGTGTACCGGCGCAGGAAGCCGGATCGCACGTTGGGGGGACCTCAGAAGCATGATGCTACTCCCTGGATCAAGGGGATCTAGGGCTGGAACGAGTGAAGCAGAAGAAAAGGGAACCAGAGGTTCTCGGGGTGCGCCCTTAGCGCAAGGCATGGTGAACCGGATATCGGGAAACGAGATCCTTTTTTTATTTTGTCTGGAGAATAGCACAACCTTGCTGGATGCAAGTTAAAGAAGAAAGATGAGATAGGTTGCTTTGCGTAAGCTTATACGTGATGGTGATTGCGTAGAAACGTGCGCAGAGGGTAGCGGATTGGAGAGCAATCTGTAATCGTTCCTAAAGAGGGAGCGTCCTGTCGTAGGTTCCGCAATTGGTGAGCAGGGCCGCTGGCAGAGCAGAACCAGGATGCTGGGAAGGACCTGAATTCCCAAACTAAGCATAGGGGTCCGGAGGATCGGAAATGAACCGAGCTTGAAATCTAGTATTGCCGAATCCATGATGGAATGAACTTGTTCTCGAGAAAGCTTTATTGCTGACAAGGCAGATCGAGAGGGAGCAGAGCACTGTGAGTAACGGGATCGTTAAACCAGAAGCGGTGAAGCAGTCCTTCGTGTCGCAGGCTTGCAGGTTTCAGCTGAAACTTGAGTTCAGTGTAGAGTTTGTTGCCATTTTGTATTTTCAAGGAAAAGGGAACTGGGAGTCTGAGTCATGCGAAGTCTGTCTGCACGGGGCCGGTGAGGTGGTGGTGGTGGTACCTTTAGGTAGAATCGCAGGAATCGTAGCGGCAGAGAAGTGTACCGGAATGGTAGGTGGCAGATAACTAGGAACATGACGATGTCCTCCAGATCGTGGGATTCTAAGGCCGAGACTGGTGAAGCAGTTGTGGAGGAACCGTTGGTTCTTTGAGGCGCGTCCTTGGCAGAATCAGTAATCGAAGTCTCCGGGACTAGCGTAACTTTTTTTGTTGGATAGAAAGGATCGTTGTGTACGACCGGTACGGGAATAGGGAACACCAAGTGTCGGGAACCGTGGTGATCGCTGTTGTCAGTAACATTGGTGTTGTTGGAGGGATGGCGGATCCAGGCCTGCAGCAGGACAATCGAGGCTGGAATCCAGGGGAGCAGGTAGCAGCTAACTAAAAGGACAAGACGAGTTGGTGAGGAACCGAGTGGTGGAACTATGCAAGGTCTAACTGGGTACTGTAAAGCCCAATGGTGGGCTTGAGACGGTCGGTCTTGAAGTTTGTAGAAGACGGTGATGGCCAGCGTGAGGAATCCATAAACTAAATCGCGGCGATGAAGGCGGCGTATCCCAAGAGGATGGTGACCTGGAGAGCTGCGCCGACACATGCGCAGATGAGTTTGGGATAGGGGTGTGTGAGGAGCCGGGAGCGTTTGGACCGCTTAGGTCCTAACCGGGAGCTGCAAAGCCCCAAGGTAGGATAGGGAGGATCGATCCCTGGTAAATGATAAAAAAAGCAGAAGATGTGATCATTGAAGCAGTGGTTCGCGGATCGAACCTGTGGTGGTAAGCACTAAGCAGTGGTGAGTTGTAGATAGCTTGTGTAAGCGAAATGACGGACCGTAAGATTTGGTCCAGAGGATCGTGGAAAGGGCCCTAGAAGATTAACCTTCGAAGGTAAAGCTTCGGAATGTGGGATCGTAGGATCCAAGAAGACTTGAGTTGATGATATTCTAAGAACAGTACTCCCTGGTTGGGAGGTCCGAGCGAGGTAGACGGTGGGCGGACACGAGGACTGGACTCGTTGAGGAGCAGTGTGTAGCACAGTTGCACAGGTCGAGGCTAGAAGAACAGAGGAACGGGCTGCATCGTCTGAGCACATATTTGAAAAAAAGGGCTGCGCAGTAGGAAGCGCGGATGGTGGCGGTGCGGAGGTACCCCTTTATATTAAACAACAGCTTTCAATGCTGGACAAAAGCAGATGGCCCAGCCGGATGGCCATCTCTATTCCTCTCGATATGTCAACCATAATGGTGGCTCAAGAGGGGATGTAGGGTTGGCAATTACAGGTAGTATACATTTTCGATAAGACGATAGAAACCAATTTCGACCCCCGGAAAAATTTAGGTTTCTAGTCGTCGGCACGAACATTTTTACTACCTGTGAATTTAATTGCATTTACAGTTGACCTTGTCAGTATAGGTGGTGGGCACCATCATGACGAATTACCCCGGGTTGCGGACTGGTTCCCCCCCAAAAGTTTAACAAAACTTTGCACTTTATTGAAATAATAACAGCAACAGGTATTTGGATCTCTTCAGTAGGATGTGGTGGCCTGAAAAGGGCCGCTTTTGTTAGAGAAGAGGTCTTGCTTCCATCTTCTGGAGGTCTTCGTTTCTGTATTAAGTGCTTAAGGGGGGTTGGATGACACATCTGGCTGTCATGATGGAACCCAGACGATGTAGACCATCTTCTTGTCTTGTCATGTCTTTGAAGAAGTGACTTGTGAAGACAGTTTGGCTTCTCCATGACGCAGCTTGAAGGATTTCGGCGATGGAAACCTGATTGTGAAACACCCATGAGATTGAAAGTGCCCCGAGTTCATGTGCTGTGACCTTGATGTTCTCGTCAGAGCAGCTGATATTCTGGTCGTTGTAAGCCCTGTGAATGACTTATTTGAAGCAGTTTGCTGTCATAGCGGCTGAGGTGACGTTAGCGCCCTCGGTGAAGGAGAGAAAGAGCTGAAGTCGGCCTCTTCTACATTTGGGGTCAGCTGTTCGCTTGACGTAGTAACGTAGGGCCCGAACAAGGCATAGTGTTCTGTCGAGTTCATCGCCAATGATGTTTGTGAGAGCTGGAATAATAATTGGCTTTGATGGCTCAGAGGGTTTCTGTGTCGTGGCGCGGAAGTCGGGACGAGGCCTTAGATGGATGAATATGCAGTTGTCGAAGAAGCAGTAAGCAGGGTCACTTGAGAGAGCTTCCATTTCACTGCTTCGAAGACTTGCGGCAAGCAATGTTAGAAAAACTGTCTTCCTTGTGAGTTGATTGACGTGGCAGGTTTGAATTGGTTCGTACGGTTCCTTCATGAGCGATTCTAGAACAAGTGGGAGATCCCATTGAGGGAAGGTTTTGTGGATGGAGGGGCGTTCAATTTCAAATGATTTCAGTAGCGTGGAAATGCGAAAGTCTTCAAGGAAGTGTTTGTTTCCTGCAGATTTGAAGACTGAATTTAATGCAGAATGGTAGACTAGGATGGTGGAGCCTTTTAGTCCATCTTTGAACAGGTCTGTGAAAAAAGACTAACGAGTTCCCAAATAGAGGCATTGATTGGGTTAACCTTCTGTCGCTTACACCAATTAGACTATCTTTCCCAGTGACTGTTCTGTTGTAACGTTTGTTGGTCGAGTTTCAAAGTGCTTTGCTGGCAATTCTGGTGGCCTGTTCTTCAAAAATTCCTGCCTCTCTGATAATAGTAGCCACCCGTGCTGATGTAAGATCTTGGGAGTTCGGGTGGAATGTGGTTCCTTTCTGTTGAAACGGTAGGTCTGGGAGATCGAGAAGTTTTCTTGGAAGATCTACGAGAAGGTTTAGAAGTTGTGGGAACCATGGAGACGCAGGCCAGTTGGGTGCGATTAGGAGAAAGAGACCTTGGGTTTGTTTGTGAGGATTGTTGGCAGAAGTTTGAACGGAGTGAATAGGTAAGCATATAGGTTCTTCCAGGGCAAGGTCAGCGCATCCACGGCGCATGCAAGGTCGTCCGGGACTGGGCTAATGAACTGGGGAAGTTTGGCATTGTGCCTCGTGGCGAATAGGTCGATCATAGGCTTGCCCTAGGTGCTGAAGAGATATTCGTAGATTAATGTCTTGAGAGAATATTCCCCTGAGGGTGGCTGTTGCAAGAAAGGCCATCTGCTATCACGTTCCGGTTGCCTGGAATGTGGAATGGTTTAAGTGTAGTGTTGATTTCCTGGCAAAGCTTGAAGATGTCCGAAGTGATGTGATGCAGAGGGCGAGAGCGGGTTCCACCTTCTTTCTGTATGTAAGACACAGCCGTGGTGTTGTCGGCTTGGACTTGGACTACGTGTATTTTGTTTGCTACAAGGGTGCCGAAAGTAATGAAGGGCGTTGAAGATTGCCTTCATTTAGAGGATGTTTACGTGGTCCGATCTGCTGGGAAACCAGGTTCCAGACGCCTTGTGGTTTTGGATGTGGGCTCCCCATCCTGTCTGGGATGCATCTGTCAGGAGGTGGTGGTCCGGGGATGGTTCGTGTAGAGGGACCGATTTGGCTAGGTTGGTTTCGGCCATCCACCAATGCACGCATTCCCATGGGAAAATTCGTGACGGAAGGCTTGGTGGCTTTGGATGTTGGATGGTGAGAGCCCCAGATGTCGATGCGAAAGTGGTGGAAGGGGCGAGTCATCCATCTGCCGTAGGGTAAGAGGTTGGCCATTGATTCCAGCTTTCCTATGAGTGAGTTTACAGATGTGAGCGGGTGGTTGGGTGTCTTGGAAAAGGATTGTCTGTGAGTTAAGAGATCGGTCTTTCGTTTGGATGATTGTGTCAAGGTTCCGTTTTCTAGTTTAATTCCACTCCGAGGAAGGAGAAAATCCGGGAGGGGACAAGTCTAGATTTTTTTCCAATTGATACCGAACCTCAGGATGAGTAGGAGGTTGATGGCTAATTCTTTGTTGTGGAGTAGCTGTTGGTCTTTGTTGTTGAACAGCCCGTCGTCGAGGAAGGCATTTGCGGTAACTTGACGTCGATGAAGAAAACTGAGGACAGGTTTTAGGACCTGGGTGAAAATCCGGGGTGCAGTGTTTAGCCCGAATGGAAGGATTTGGAATTCATATACTTTGTTCTGATACATGAAACGAAAGTAGTGGAGAAAAGCAGGGTGTAACGGAACATGGAGATAGGCGTCTTCTATATCGATGGAAATTGTCCATTCCTCGGGTTTGAGTGAAAGTCGAACGGAATCCAGAGTTTCCATTTTGAAGTAATCGTTGTGCATGAAGCGATTGAGTGGTTTGCAGGCATGAAAGTCACTCTTGGTTAAAAACGAGGAAAATAGGAGGAAAGCCACCAAATTTACAGTTTTAGGGTCTTTAATGCATTTTTAGGAGGTTTGCAAAGCTAAAAAATGAGGAAATCAGCTGAAACGAGGAATGCTTTCATGCCTGGGTTTACGATTGAAAATCATTCTCACGCCGCCGGACTTCTTTGGTCGGAGGAAAACGGAGCTATAGAAGCCAGGCTTGGAATGATCCGGGCAGAAGCCGATGGCATTCTTGTTGAAGAGCTCAGTTACTTCTGATGCCAAAGTGGGGGAAGGTCTGGTTGCAAACTCCCATGGAGGTGTTGATCGGAGGAGGGGTTGTGTCCTGAAGGAGGGCTGAAAGCCAAGGGAGATTATGGAGAGGATCGATTTGTCGGATGTGATCCGTTTCCAAGCCGGTTGGAAAAATTGGAGACGTCCGCCGAACGACCTGATATGAATGTAGTCATTGGCAGTGACGATATCTGCTTTCGTTGGAGGAGATGGAGTATTAGCTGCGGTTGTTCGGTGTGGAGCTGCGGCGGTTTCTGTTGTTGTGGCTGTTCCCTCGAAAGGGGCTGATTGTTTTTGCGAGACTGAGAGTTCCCGTTTTGAGTTGAGTTAGATTGGGTTTTGGGTTAATGAGTCTCATTGGGACGGCGAAGGAACGGTAAGTTGCGACTTCCGAAAGGGTTGGATGAGAATTTGGATTTGGAGGTGATTTCGGTTTGCGAGAGATGTCCAAGTGAGGTAAGGTAGGATTTGTGAAGGACTTGTGAAGGTGTAGGTTGCGCAGGATGTGCTTGTTGGAAGCATTTAAGTTCGAGGTCGTACCAAGGGCGATGTCACGGAGCAGGACGCTTGAATTGAACAGAGCTCTGGTGAATCTATTGAAAGAGTGGAGGTAGCGAACGACATTTTTTTGAACAGTTCGGAGATTACAAAGTGCAGGTGTTTGATGTTTCGTTTGCTTGATTCAAGGGCTAATCTTTCGCAAAAGGCGTTGATTGCAGTGCCAAGGACGTCGGCCTGGGATGCGGCGCGTAGGCCTAAGCGCAAAACTTTCGTTTTCTTTCAGGACAGCCGTTGGACAGCTCTTTTGGGGATGAAAAGTGCAGTCCCAAAATCCATTTTTGCTTCGGTGGTAAGAATAACAGATTGAAGGTAGGTTTCAAATTGCTTTGGGTTAGCTGCGCCATCACCTGATGAGTGGAAGAACCATGACTCCTGGCCGGACGAGTTGGAGGGGGATCTTTGTCCAGTTAGAGGGGTTCGCCTTTCCCCCAAAGAGAGCGGAGCAGTGTTGTCTGTGTTGTTGATTGGCCGATTCTTGCTCTTTCCCTATTGTTCCTTTTTCGTAGGCCTAATCTGAATTCTGTTTTTGAGGCGACTTCTGTTTTGAGGCTTGTTTTCTTTTCCGGGAGTCGTTATCGAACGATACAACCCATTCGCGGGTGTACGAGGTGTCGTGTGTTGAGGGACGGGGTTGGCCGGCTTGTCTTTGTAAGAGAAGTCTTTAATTGCTTTGACCTTAGGTGATGAATTTCGTGAGGCTGCAATCCTTCGGGTTGACGATGTTGGAATGCTGAGGCCAAAAGAGGCATCAGGCGACAGGTAATATCATTTGAGGCGGACGATGAATCGGACGAAAGTCGGCGTTGACCGCATGGAATGGGCAAGGCAGTGGAGTGATGAAGGGCTGCCGAGGTCGTTGGTTGGGCGGGAGAAGGCAAAACGGCGATGCTTGGATCTTCAGGCTGAGGGCTAGCAGTTGGAGTTGTGGCAGCCATCTTGGAAGACAAATTTTCAACGAAATATCTTCAGGGCGACAGGCTTTCGATGAAAGATTTTTAGGTGAGAAGCTTTCGACGACAGTACTTCAGGGCGACAGGCTTTCGACAAAAGGTCTTTAGGCGAGAGACTTTCGTCGAGAGGTCTTCAGCGCGAGAGGCTTTCGACAAAACATCTTCTGGACGAGAGGCTTTCGACGAAAGATCTTGTGGGTGAGGGCACTTCAACCGGCGAGTAGATCTAGAGGCGAAAAATGCAGGAGTCTTCAGAGCGACCGTCTACAATGAGAGCTTGAGGTAAAGAGATGGCCATCCAGCTGGGCCGTCCGCTTTTAAAGGCAATGTGGTTGAGCACTGGTAGAGAGCGAAAAACCTCAAAACATTAAAAGAGCACCCAGGAACTGAATGCAATTAAATTTACAGGTAGAAATTTTCGTGCCGACGACTAGAAAGTGAATTTGGGTAAAACGACCACTCATTTTTTGAGCAGGTGAACCCACATTTTTTTTATAGTTGAGACTTTTGACAAACTGCACGGTGGGCAGTTGCCCTTATCAACTCACGGGTTAGTTGGTGGGATCCTTGCAGATGCCGTGACTGTTCTGATGTACGGAGTGTTCCGCTGGAAGATAGTGCAGCAACCGCTGGGTGGTCATGTCTAGCTGGAGACAGCAAATAACTGGTTGGATAATTGCTGGAGCTTTTTGAAGTCAATTTTACTGAAGCACTTTTTTTTTAGGTACTTTTACTCGACTTAAGTATCCGATTTCAAAACACTATCCTTGGCCTTGGTGGATGCTTTGCGTTTGGTTGGCTTGGGTCATTCACTAACAGCGTTTGATTTCCCATGCTCAATAAGAGTCGCTCGAGTTACATACTTTAGAAGGTATCTGCCCAATAAAGCGTCAAAGTTTTCATCAAAAGATTTATCGATTGTTTGCGGAATTTGCGAAAAATCCGTATGGGTTTTACTTTAAATAATTTTCAACATCGTCGAAACAGGAAAACGATCAGGCTATATTCAAATGAACACAATCAATACATTCGTTGGTACCTAATTATTCGACAAACCTATCTTTAATAAGGGTAACAACGTTTGTCTTCATCAGGCTAAAAGAAGTTCAGGTTTTACCTTGCGACGTCGTTTACTTTTGTTGCAATCAGAAGCGATCAGATAGCAAGGAAAAAACTAGAACTTCTTTTAGCCTGCTGAAAACAAATGTCATTATCCCTATTAAGGATATGTTTGTCGAATAATTAAGCATCAACAAATGTATTGATTGTGTTCATTTGAATAGCATGGCTGTTTTCCTGGTTCTACGATGTTTGCGAAATTTTTGCCTCCATTATATCCATGCTTGCATTAACCACTGTGTAATGTCGGCTTGCCGAAAAACTATTGGAGAGGATACATGACCTCCTAAGATCAAAAAACTCGTGGAACTTTTTTTTTTCTTGAGCGCTTCAAAACACCAAAAAGACCTCGGTCTTCACCGAATTTTTAATAATGGACAGAAACGGCCCATCTTGCAACTATTTAATAGCCAGTCCCATTATCTAAGTCTTCGGGAAGCCCAATCTTCAAAGTTCCATTCTAAAGTCTCACAATCGCCATTTTAAAACAACTCCAAAATTACCACAGCGCTCCTTCATCATGGCTGCCATTATTTGAAACTTGTATTTTCGATTTTTATTGCTTTTATTTTAGGGCAAAAAGCCCAAAGACACTAGCTTAGTTGTGGTTTAGGAGGGGCTTCCATTTGTGGTACTTAACCTCACATACATGTGGATACAGACAACTTTTAAAGTGTGATATTTTTTATTATGTTTGACGGCCGTAAATTCTATGAAAAATTTCCCCCACGATCGTTACCTGTCTTAACTTCAAAGTTATAAATCCAAATTAACTTAAATGCGTTGTAGCATTCACTAAGCTAGTTTATTTATCCTTTTTATACTTTATTAATAATCTTTTGCCCCAGAACGCTATCACTAGTCCAAACTAATTCGACTTCGGCAATCACCGGACACGAATTTTTGTGTATACATTTTTGTCTTAAATCTCTACATAAACCCGACTGTGACCATCCGAATGTTACTTCTAGCATATCCTACTATTAAAACCAAAAGAAACATTATAAAGATCTGTTCCCAAAGCAATCCAAATCAAACTGTGCTTAAAACTTCGAATCCCCCGCCCCACCCTAGTTGTGGTGTATAACACTGCAGTCTTCGTTAAAGCTTGTTTAATTTAATAGTAATGATTTATTTCATTACCCAAACCAAAGTACTAAGCTTTAACCAGGGCCTATTCACGATGTGCCTTTGTAAATATCCAATCAATAGTCAATTTCCCAATGTAAAGGCCTTTCCCAAAGTCGAAGAGATGAAAACTCAATTTGGCCTGTCTTTAGTCATTCCCTACTCCTTCAAACGGCACTCCACCAATCAGACCCCCAAAGCTCTCCTACCCGTCCGCGCTTTTGCAACGAAATCCGCTGCTCCAGCATAAAGAGCCCCCACACCCCTCCATCCTCAGCACAGCCCTGAGCACCGCTCAGGTGAGCACAGCTCACAGATCTCTCAAGCTAGAAGGGTCACGCCGGTCAGGAGTGGAGATGTCGCGTCCGTGGTTGCCATGTCGGGCAAAATGTTAGTGGTTGTAAGTAACTAGTTTAACTTTAGAAGTTTATCTTTAGGACCCCCCCAATTCTAAATTTATAGTCTAAATTAAATTTACCTCTAGCTTGGGGTCTTTATGGTTGGTAAGCCTTATCGGCATTGCTGGTCTTTACCTCCATAATGTTAGAGTAGGCATCTCTTCCTAAAAAGCCAGTTTCATTCTTTGTTCATTTCTATAATGTAAACAAAGGGACGGTTTGATCCTCGTGGAAAAATAACTCTGGGACGACTTGAAAACTGCAGTTGTCAAATATAGTTGTAACTTAGCGGACGCGGTTCAGCTTGCTGGGTATTCCAGGATTGGAACCCAGATAAAAATGCTTTTTCTATTTTAAATTAAGTGTTTAAGAATCAACTTCATTGTTCTTGTGTGTGAACTGAATTTCAAAATGTAAATTCTGTCAAATTGTTTTTGCCAAACTTATCAAAAGCCGAACTAGTGAACTAATGTAAAAGTGTTATTTTTCATTCTTCTGATGTTTTAAAATAAAAACCAAGAGTTTTTAAACCTCAGGTTCGTTCCCTAGCCGATTAATTGTTTTTAAGTGTAAACTATTATGTAGCCCTTTTAGCTTTTATACTTAGTTTAAACAGTCAAATTATTCCACCGTTGGTGGCAGTGTAATTACCGGTAGCATTCAGGTTAGGCCTTAGTTAGGACCCGACGATCCATCCCCTACACCGGGACTGCAGCCCATGCTGTGCTTATTATCGTAAAAAGTCGAAATAACCACGCTAACTTGAAGCTAAGAAGTACTCGTCAACCAATGATGTCGGGGGCGCTACAAGCACCTCAGCCGTCGTAGCGTCCGCCGCTACAACCATCAAAGCAGATTGACTGGCAACGTCCGCAAACTAAATCTAAATTAGGGGAGGGAATGGTGTAAATCCTTTAAACGAGCCGAAAGGAATTTTCTTCCACTTCGATAGGTTTATCCACATCTACACTCGAGAAAACTAATGGAGCCTTCGCATCCAATCTCTTTAATCTCTCATCTAAACTTGATTTAATAATAGGAGAATCAAACTAGTTCTTTGGCTCTTCTTTGTTCTTTTCAATGGTCCAAACTGTGTCAAGTTCCCGTGATTTTACGTAGTCTCCTAACAATGGAGCAGAAAGGTCACACCTGACAGTAATAAAATCGCTTTTATGGTATTTGCAGCATTGTGGATGGCGGTCACCTGGCATTTTCTTGCACATAGATTTGTTGTAGTCGCCCGAAACAATCTTAATTTTCTTGCCCTCAAATGAGGATATGTTTAACTTATGTGAAAATGAAACGAGAGCGATCAAATCATGACGGTGCCACGTTTGTGCTCAAAGCAACGTGAGAACAAGATGGCGGCACTTACTGTGCCTGGGAGGCACAGCAGCGCGTCTAGTGGGAGGAAGATGTACTAAAACGTTAAGGCAACAAATAATGGGTTATTTGTTTTGAGCATGGGAATAACGTAAAATAGCAATTTTAGCATTAATTACTGAAGGTAAGTATTTTACAGATGGTAAGAACTGTGAATATCGTCATCTACATTTGTAAAATTGCACGGCCGACACGTTTCGTGCTCGTCACCGGGCGTTAATCGATGTCCGCATGAGCCAATGAACATTTCTCCCATTGAGACGATTACGTCTGCACCGCAATCAAGACAGAAATAAAGATTTAAAACTCCACACGAAAAAAAACATGCACGAGCCACAACGGGCATGACTGCGTGTAGCCTGTCAAATAAAAAAGTGACAAACGCCGCCTGTCAATGACGTCCGACATGCTTTAGCACCTGAGAGCCGTCTGAGGAGCAGAAAGAAATTCTTTAGTTTGACAGTAGAAGAGCATTTTTAAACGACAAAAGCTAGAAAAAGATTAGTATTTTCGGTTACAAAGTGAAAAAGGTGTCGACGTCAGGAAAAGTTCAGAAAACGGGAAGCCGACACGAGGATAGTCTTACGGTTAGTGCGTCCTGACAAAGATGGCTACCACGTGCATGTACTGCACCTGGACTGTCAGGATCAAGGTATCATTGGGTATGTTGGTTGTGAAGAAGCAAAATTTTTTAAATCTTGCCAAGGTTGTTCTTCTTTAATGCAGACAATAATACAAAAATTTAATTGTGGTGGTATTCTGGAATAAAAACTAGCTGGTTTTTGCTAGTGGGCGCTGTTTTTTGGCTGACGTCAGTAGGGTTAAACTGCACAAATAAGAAATAATTAGGCACTGGGTGGAAGAGGAGACACGAAATTCATCTTACCAGAGAATAATGCAACAATTTATTTGGGGGTGGTATTTCAGGGAAAAAACACGAAAATTTTAACCCCGATTAAAATAGTTTTTACTATCCTAAAATACTTACCTTCATTATGCGCTAATCGTTTCGATTTGCTCTTTTAATTGCCCGGAATTAAATTGAAACTCCTATTTACTGTTTCAATCCTTATTACGGTGAGCTTAGCTCACTCTCCGCTTGGAGCGCTGGCGTCGCGCCTTATATCACACTGATACAGCGCTTGGCTGCTCACTTTTGTTTTGGCCCATGTTCCAGTCTGGAAGCGACGGGTTCTGCGATAGCGTGGAGGTAGGGTGGGTTCTAATGAAGGTAAGTATTTTAGGATAGTAAAAACTAATTTTAATCAGGGTTAAAATGTTCGTTTCTTACTATCTGCAAAATACTAACCTTCATAATGCGCTGACTTTGTCCAACTGGTCGGAGGGACAGCACGAACCCGGCATGGCTCACATTCGATTACCTTTTAGACTAATTGCACAAGTCTTATTCTATTTAAAATTAAATCATCAATAATTACAAGAAAACTACCCACCTTGTTTCTCAAGGCAGAGCTTTCCTCTTGACTCTCATTCCCCATTTCGCAACCAGTCACTTGTTTTACTTTGCAACTGGGGGCAAATGATAGTTCATAAAAATGCGCACTTTTTTCTGTGTCATTTTGAACTGCGACAGAATTCAAAGGCATGTCAGCCTGTCACCTGATAAACACTTTTCATCTATGTGTGAAGGTTTAACGATGCACCCGTTAAATCTCGCACTAATGCACTTTGATGGTAGAGAAATGATCACGCTGCTGAACTTTCCCCTGTGTACATTTTCCCGATTGGCACTGTGTGCGTTGCACTAGAGTTCGTGAAGCACAGATTCACCCCACAGGCATGTGATTAACCAAAGTGACCTAGAATCGCCACTGTGAAGGCGTTTCCCCGAAGCCTCCACATTTGTTCAGTCAAGATGATGGCTAACAAGACTCCCTGCGACGACGTGTTCCTTCATGGACTGTTCACCTCTCGAAGCATTTGTATCGTGCAAGTAGTGAGAGATGAAGGTGTTCCGGTTATTCCAAGAACATGCCGCTACAACCTCGTCGAGAGGAGTTCCTGATCCGTAAGCCCAAGAAGCAGCCAATGCACAGAGCTCATGGGCACGAATTTCACTAGGCAGGTCCAGATGATTTGGGCCTAGTTCATAAGCCCTCTTGATAACTTCACAGATCCATCTTCCAAGTTTCGCTGGCATCAAGGAAAGCGGTTTCAGTTCACCAGAGATTGTATCGATCTGTAGGAAAAGCGAAGCAAGCCTAACTTGTCTTTCTCCTGTAGAGTGCAAAGTGATGGGAATCGCTGTCCTATCGAGGTAGTGGCGTAGAGCTCGAATTGGGCACTGCGACCTTTCTGTCCCCTCCGGACCCACAATGGGTCCTAGAGCTTTGATTAGGATTGGCTTGGGAGCCACACTCGGCTTCAAATTTTTAGCCCTGAATTCAGCTGGAAAAGTTAAAGTAATAGAGGACCAGTCCCGAGCAAACCTGATGTGATTGTCCTCCCTGGAAAACGCTGCCAACTCGCTTTGACGGGCTGCAGAAGCAAGGGCCACAAGAAAGACCGTTTTCTGAGACAAGTGAATTAAAGAAGCCGAGTGAAGAGGTTCATATGGAGCATTCTCGAGGCTAGATAGAACCAACGGCAAATTCCACCTGGGGAAAAGATGTTTTGTTTTGGGTCTAGAGTTCTCGAACGCCAGAACGAGATGTGAAATGATTTTACTGCCTATAATTGGGTTTACTCCCAAGCACGATAGGACTGAGTTGACTGTCGAGCGGTAGCCTTTGATGGCAGATGGGGACAGACCCTTGTTGAAAAGATGTTCGAGAATGACGAAAGAGAGGCTTCAGAAGGGTTCATTGGATCGGACTTATTTTCGGTGCACCAAAAATACCAAATTTTCCATCTAGCTTCATAATTTCGGATTGTCGATTCACGATGACAGCGTAGAAGACGTTCGGCGACTTCAGGTGCGAAACCATCGGAGTGAAGGTTGGTCGTCAGAGTCTCCACCCGTGAAGATGAAGAATAACTGGGCACGGGTGGGTCGTCCTTCCATTGTGTTGCGTTAAGATGAACTCCGACAACGGAAGGGGAATTGGACTTTCCTTCTTCAGTTCCATGAGGTCGATGTACCATGGGGCTGCAGGCCAGAGGTGCGATAAGGATAAATTTCCCCTTGGACTGGCGGATCTTGTTGAGTGTTGCTTGAAGAAGGGAGAACGGTGGAAAGACGTATGCAAACATTCCTGTCCAAGACAAGGTCAGCGCGTCCGCAGCCCAAGCTGTCGAGTCAGGAAAGGGGGATACAAAATTCGGAAGCTGGGTATTGATTCTTGTGGCAAACAGGTCGACTATCGGTTTCCCCCACAACTGGAACAGAGCTTGACAAATTTTCGGGTCCAACCTCCATTCGGTCGTTGGGATCTGATGTTGCCTGGACAATTCGTCGGCTAGAACATTCAACTTCCCTGCGATGTGTCGAGGTTGTAGATTTAGGCGGAGAAGTTCGCAAGTTGCGAAGAGCTTCGTGGTTTCGGCCATCAGTGACGCGGAATGAGTACCACCTCCTCTCTTGATGTAAGAGACTGCTGTTGTGTTGTCTAACATGACAGTTATGGTCTTTCCCTTGAGGTGGTTCTTCCAGGCCAGAATCGAGTAGTGAATGGCCCGCAGCTCGAGAACGTTGATGTGCAAATCCTTAACCGCAACTGTCCAATTCCCCGAAACCAGGAGACCTTCGAAATGGGCTCCCCAGCCCGTGTTTGACGCATCCGTGAAAAGAAGTCCGTCCGCAGTGGGCTCGTGAATCGGAACTCCTGCTTGAACGTTTGTCGGATTCATCCACCATCGAATGGATTCCGCTGGAAGATTGGAGAGGGAGATGACATCTTCCCATGAAGTCTGAGGATCCCATTACAAATTGCGAAACCAATGTATTGGCTTCGCTTTCCACTGGCCAAGAGGAACCAGTTTCGCACGAGAATCGATTAAACCTATGTGAGAAGCAAGATTCAGGGCAGTGGTCTCCTGAGATTGAAGAAGACTTCCAAGGCTTCGCGCAAGTTTCTCTGTTCTTTCCTGGGAGGGACGAACTGTGAATGATGCCGTGTTGAAGAACGCTCCTAGGAAAACGAACTCCCTAGAACGAACTCCCTCGAGGGGGTGAGCCGAGACTTGAGGAGGTTGACGCCGAGGCCAAGGCTCTGGAATAGGTGAAGGCATATGTCTCTTTGCTGCAGAAGTCACTGTCAGGATTGATTCCGTAGCAGCCAGTCGTCCAGGTATGCATGAGACCGAATTCGTGCTTCGTGAAGGTGAGCCAGAACCGGACAAAGAAGGGTCGTGAAGACGTGTGGCGCCGTAGCCAGCCCGAACGGAAGCACTGTGAACAGGTAGGATTTTCCTCCCGTGTACAGACGAAAGAAGTGATGTATGGAGCGGTGTAAAGGAACATGCAGATAAGCATCTTCTAAATCGATGGAAATGGTGAAGTCTTCCTTTTGAAGTGCCTCTCTTATCGATTGAATTGTTTCCATCTTGAAATGTTCCTTTTGGAGGTGGCCGTTGAGCTTCCTTAAATTGAAGATGAGCCTGCTGCCCCCTCCTTTTTTCGGGGTGTCCGCTTCGCACTCCACTACTGCGCCTTTTTGGAGCAGAAGCTGAACTTCTTTTTCCAGCTTCGTGTCGAAAGGAATTGCAGTGATCCAATCTGGTGGTTCCGATGTCACTGCCGGAAAGGACAAAAAGGGTGGGCAGTAACCATTCTTTACCACCGAGAGAGTGAAGGCGTCTTCTGTGATACGCTTCCAGCTTGAGAAGTGCCTTCCTATCCTTCCCCCACCTGACGGTGAAGAGGGGGAGGATGGGAGGGTTTCGCGTCAATAGCGAGCCCTCCTCCCCCTGCCCCTGAAACTTCCTCTTCCACGGCGAAATCCTCTGCCCCTACCACGAAATTGTGAAGGGGCGTTTTCTGGAAAGGGCGAGTGTGGACGTTTCCTTTCAGGAGTGGCTGGATTTCGTTGCTCCTTTTGATTTTTTAGGTCCTTATGCTGCTGAAATGCAGGTTCGGAGAAAGATTGACGAGAGCTGTTGAAGGTGCTGAACTTCTTCTTAGGTGGCAATGGCTTAGGAGCCGGAGGAGGTTTAGCTTTCTCCTTAAGTTCTGGTGCGAGGGTGAGGAGTTGGCCACCGAAAAGCTCCCTGGACTTGTGAATCGGCAACAGGCGAAGTTGATCAAGTACATCAACAGGAGTGTTGACGGCAGACTGAAGGACCGAGTCACGTCGTCTGAACACCATGTTGAGAAGCAACCTGGCACTCCAGGCCAAGCTGTCCTTTTGAAAAGATGAAGCTCTCTTAGTGAGATTCTTGAAATCTTGAATCAAAGGATGTTCAGCAAGTTCAGGCTCTTCTTTAACCAGCGACTGAATGGCAACTGCAGACGCAGAGAAAGAAATTTCCGCATGAGAATTGGCACGAAAAGCACAACGAAGAATTGACTCGTCTTCTTCATAAGCAGCCAAAGGAACAAAAACGAAAGCAGGAGTCTTTAGAGTAGAATTGAGTTCCACAGGTTGAGCGGGAGTTATGAACTCGGCCTCCTCGAAGGTGTCATAGCAACGTTTAGGCGGCGCTCCTTTACCGGCCGAGCGAAAAAACATTTTTCTCTGTTTGGGGTCATGTGAAGGAAAAGGCTTCGCAACAGCGATTGGTTTCTCAGTCTTTCGTGTAAGATTCTCTTGATTGAGCAGTTGCCTAAACGCGACTTCTGACTGTGGAATGTTAATGGAAGAGTAAGAAACATCACTTGTGTTGACAAGAGGCTCGGCTGGAGGAACAAAAACTTTGCAAAAGCGAGAGTCCTGCAGGTTGCGATAGAGAGCAGCCGAAAAAATCTCCCATGGAACAAAATCCGGTCCCTCGTTAAAAATGTCCGTGTTGGTAGGCTTGCGAGGCAGAGATTTCGCACAGTAGGGTTTATTTCGAAAAGGCATGTCATCAACCGATTCCGAGTCATCAGGATAATCAGAGTTGTCAATAAATTTTCCATAACGGCCGGCATCTGCAAAATTCACCTTGCGTCGTTTGGAAGAGCCACAATGAGAAGAACAGTCACTGCTGTGTGACCTCTTTTTAGCAAAGTCTTTGCATTTAAAAAAAATCATCATAACGGGAAGACCTTGCATGCTGTGCTTTAACAAAAGACGGAGAACTGTGGCGCACTGTGGAGAACCGTGGCGCACTGAGGAGAACCGTGGAGAACCGTGACGAAGTGTGGGAGACTGACATTTCGTTGAATTATGGCTACCACCGTTTGATAAAGTGGGTAAACGATGCAACACTTCAGACGACTTTTCCAGTCTTGGGGAAATGCAGACTTTATTGCCTGAATTCTTGTGAGTTTTGGATGGAACAGTTAGTTTAGAATGATCCGAGTGGCAAACTGAGGTAACGTCTTTACTCCAATGCTTTTCATTGCCTTTAGACAACGAGTTTAATTCTTTCTGAAGCTGATTCATCTGTTCCTTCAGCCTAGAAAGAGGGTCATAGTGCTTTGCACTACTTTTTGTGACATGTTTATCCTTCTTTACGACCTTTTCTCGGTCAGAAGGAATTTTTGAGCTTGAGCCTAAAGCACTATTCGTGTTTTTCTGCTTAAGTGATTCGGCTTTTTTGTCGCATTTTTTTGGTTGCGATTCAACAGCGACTGGCAAGCTCTGTCCCAAGAACTCCGGTTCGATCGTGCCCGTTTGTTCTGGGACAGTCACATTAGACCCTTTATTAACGTTACCACTACTCACATTTTCGTGTATTATCCTCCCATTTGATCTGTTTATTTTCGATGGATCATCGGTTTTGCGTACGGAAACATCGGCAACGAGAGCGTGAGAGCTGAGCTGCTCAGCGTTAGCGATCGGAAATTGTTGAGTCCCGACTCCGGTAGATGGTAGCACTGTCGGGGCGGCGGCTGCAACGACGCTAGAATCATCGGTCACACTTTGAGTTTTACATCGCTCAAGCCCTAACTGTCCAGCAAAATGAAAAAACTTTTTCTCAAACGCCTCAAAACGTAAATCCATGTCATTGCGATGTTCCGTGATCAATGCAGATTGAATTGCATCCTGCATAACGTTCATATCAACCTTGGTGGCTTTTCGCACCGTAGAGACTAGTTCAAGGTTGGTTGGAGAAAAAACCACCTCATCTCCGGACGGAGAAGACTCCGTCGGCTGGAACAAGGAACGCAGACTAGGATCAGCCTTTGCAACAGAAGCGGGTTTAGCGTCAGCAACAGGGTTACCGCTGTGTTGAGCAATGGTTTCCTTGGAGAGAAAAACTATCGGAGCGCTGACATCGGCACTTAAAAGTTCAAGCCGCCGATCAAGTGGAGTTTTAGGAGCCGAAGCAGGGGTAGGTTCAGCGAGGCAGCGTTTCTTGGCTTCAATTAGTTCACGCTTCGTGGCGGTCTTTCTCCAAGTTCGACGAATCCTCTTGATCGTTGCAGCGTCATGAAGCTCACAAATCTCACATTTTATTTCGTCAATCACATTCCCAATGCTTTCTGCACGCAGGGTGAAGATCGTTAGGCGTTTTCTGGCACGTGCATTTCGGAAATTTTAACCCGGAGGCTAAAAGAAAGTCAACTTGCTTGTCCATAATGCCACCTGGAGAAGAGTGGAGAAGTGTCGAGAAGTCCACAATAAAATAAAGAGCGGCGCACGTCCTTCCTGACGCATGCCCGAAACAAAAGTGAGCAGGCAAGCGCTGTATCAGTGTGATATAAGGCGCGACGCCAGCGCTCCAAGCGGAGAGTGAGCTAAGCTCACCGTAATAAGGATTGAAACAGTAAATAGGAGTTTCAATTTAATTCCGGGCAATTAAAAGAGCAAATCGAAACGATTAGCGCATAATGAAGGTTAGTATTTTGCAGATAGTAAGAACCTAATCATTTAAAGTTGCAGAATCTGATGACATATCAGTCCACTTCTAAAACAAAGTTTGGTATTTTTATGTGCAACATCGTCACTTCATACACCAAAGTCAACTGCGACATATTTATTCATGTATTACTATTAATACACTTACGCAGCATGATTTAAATAATAAAAAAACAAGAAATATTTTCAGTTGTACCCTTTACTTGTGTACACTTGTAAGTACTTAATGAAACAAAAAAATAAAGAACAAAAACACGACAAGTAAAATATTTGATGTCACTGATTCTTATAATGTAAGGGCAATATGGTGAGGATACGGCGCTTGAATTATTTTTAACGGTGAACCTGAAAAGAAAAACCAAATCTTGTATTAGAGAATTTTTTCTGTACAATTTTTTTGCAAAATTATTGGGGAAAAAAATAAGACAATACTTTCCAAAAATGTGTGACGTTCTCAGAGAGTAGATTGAATCCAAGAATAATCTTAAACCCAATTTACTCCTTACTGCATAGCTAGGGGTCTATGCACTGAGAACACATATTAGGCATTAAACTCAAGTTGGTTGCAGCTTGGTCTAATCCTAGCAGAGTCCAGGGAGACAACCTTTCGAGTCGTCTGCCCCACACCAAGTCGCTTTCTGTTGTGTCCGGACCCTTGCATTTATTTGTGGGGGGGCCGCCGGCAAACAATAAAAAACGACTGGACGTTACGTTGCGCAATCGCTAACACCGATTTGAACAGGATGTCAGGCTCGTTACCTGGCTGTTGGCATTCGGCCAAGTTCCGGTTTAGGCGGAAGTTGACTGGGCGCCAAGCAGGCTATGTAACTGCAAGGTGCACCACAAGGGTTCACTCGTGTTGCGCCCTGCTATGCGTAAATAGCGTCTTAGAAATAACAGGAATGAATGCTAACGAAATTTTGTTTACACGTATACAGAAACACACCTTAGAATCAAATTATTTCATGGCCTAAATATGTGTTTTCGTTTGGCATAATCCTGACCAAAAAGACTAAAATACCAGGGCCTGCACCTTGTTGATTTTAGTTTTTATTGCCTAACTGAAAATATACATTACCTTTTTCCCCCCTTTTGAGCTTATTTTCCCTGGAAGTTTGAAGGTTGGCTTCCCTGCTGGGCTCGTAATAGTTCGGCGCGGGCTTGGGCCAGTCTATATAAGCACGCCGCGTCAGCCGAACCACATCATTTCTCCCGAACCCAGAATCTAGTTCATGGAGGGGAGGCTGGACGGGATGAAAGGTAATGTATATTTTCAGTTAGGCAATAAAAACTAAAATCAACCAGGTGCAGGCCCTGGTATTTTAGTCTTTTTATAGCCGATGAAATATCCATTACCTTTTTTTATATCAGACTTCGTCACCTAGGAGGAGGGCTAGGTTGGAGTATCCGCTTTACGAGCCAGCGCTCCCAAGGAACAAGTCCCGAAGAAGACAATCTTAAAGGCCAAAGCCATACCTGCAACGGAACATGATAAGAAAGAAGAGGTACAGAATCTAATGTATCGTATACGTGGGAGGCTAAGGGTGCGAACTGTATGACTGTATGAGTGGATGCAGGAGACGTAACAGTTTTTCGCAGTAAGGAGTGTTACAACCTCCGGGGGACAAGGCAGGACAAGTAATAACGCGTAAGACCTGTTTACTTTGTTGGGAAGGAGAATCGACGAAACTTGAGGAACGGTACTTGAATGATGCATGTAAAACTAGCAGGGTGAGGCATCGTGTTTCGCATGGTGTCACGTCGTTTGTACGGTCGGGAGCAGGAAGGAACCGGGAGTCAGTGTTGAAGGGAATCGTTGCATAGGCAAGTGCATGGTGGTAATCGATCCTTCATAAGAACTGAGTGATGAGAGGTAAAGATGAGCAAAAGCACTGAGGAAAGTACATAAAGAAGATGTATTGGCGAAGCCACGTAATCTAATGGTCGGGTCGGTTGGTGGAAGGACCAAGGGAGCAGGTGCTTCAAGCAATGCGGTCACTGTGGCAGAAGGTTCTCGTGAAGAAGAGGAGGGAACCATAGGAGAAAGAAACTGTGCGGTTTACGGTGCATTGTGGAAGAGTCGAGTACGAGACAGAGCAGTAATACGCTTCCTACGGTGGAGAGGTTGGGATGGGTGATACTCATCGTCGATTGTTTTCTTGGTTTCTTGCTGACAAGTGAACTCCACGAGTAAGGGCTTCACACAAGGCCGAGGCTGGCGGAAAGAGTGCAGCAGGTTGCGTTGTTTGTCATGGTAAGCGCAATTTCAGGCGACCGTGAACAGTTGAGTGGACCTGGAATCGGCGGCGCAACCAAGGGAACCGCAACGTTCGTGGTCCGTGAAGGGACGGGCCTTTGAGGGGCGAGAGGTCGTTTAATCACCTTAATGCGAACCGGCCATTCTTAAGGAAAGTAGTCGATTGTCCTAGCAGCGGAGGAGGTTGTTCACGAAGACCGCATCCAAAACCTGTGGCATGAGGTATCGGAGGATGTTGTTCTGCTGGGTTTGTATAAAAGGTAATTGGGAATGATTACCTGAATGACAGAGTAATTCAGGGAGAGGGATCTCAGAGAGATCGGGATCACCACAAAATAGGGGATCGTGATCCATGAAAGAAGGATCTGGAGAGTAACAGGAATCGTGAATGCTCTCCTCTTGAGGTGGAAGCTTCTGTAAAGCAGCAGGAATCGTGTCAAGATGAATCGGAGGTGTAGGAGTATCAGGTACTTGTGAAGTGCCGGCATCAGTGGATCAGTGGCATCAGTTGTTGTGTCGGAATGCCAGAGAACCACGCTGATATGCAATCGGGGGTGCCGTCCGCTTGAAGTGGAGAGCCCATAAGGCTATGAACTTGTAAACTAGCGAGTGGACAGCTAACCTGAGGAGGGGCAGATCGGTAGCTCAGAGAGGAGCGAGAAGACAAGTTAAAAGGAGAAACCCGTGGTGTGTGAGACGAAGGTAGCTTAGCAACAGTTCTGCGAGTCATAATCTGAAGCTTGAGTCTTGTACAACGTTGCTTTGTGCAAGCACGTTTCGTAGTAAGGGATCGTTGGTTCCTGGAGGGAACCGGCTGGTTTTCGTAGGTCGTGCACTTGAGAATTAGAAAGGGGACCGCTAGCACATGGCGAAGCAGATGGAATGCTGTGAGATGAACGAGAAGACAAGTCCAGTGGCTTGTGGCTTGAAACAAGTCCATGCCCTCATGCGAGTGATGGGACGATGCCGCGATGGGACGATTCGGCGAGTGATGGGACGATGCCGAGGAGAGGTCCAATGGAACGTCGGCCGATGACGAGTGGACGTGAACCGAAGAGGATTTGGAGGAGGCACTGTGAGATCCTGCGAGGCGAGAACGTAAGGGTTGGCCGCAGGGCAGTGGAGAGATTGGCGGAGACAGAGGCTGTGGCAAAGCTCTTGGGTCGAAGGGGGCGAAGGCGAAGCACAGACCACGATGTTCGGAATCGGGAGGCGGGGAGGGGGGGGGGGGCTTGAGGGAGGAGCAGCAATCGCGTTGGGTGATGGTTGCTTGGCTTACGTCTGGGATTTAGCCATGGCGCATGAGCCGAGGGCGAAGTGGGTGCAGGACGAAGAGGGCACAGTGCGAGGAAGGTGAAGCGGGCGTAGTGCTGTGGAGAGAAGCGAAGAGCAACCGTTTCCGGTCACGCTTGAGGTAAAAGATGGCAGGCCGACCTCGCCCGAATGCTTTTTATTGAGGGGCTGCGCGCACACGCAGACCAGGTTACGCAACTGGCCATCTAGTGTCTTTTTGAACCTCTAAAGAGAAGCGGGGGGGGGGGATGCAAAAAATACACAGGTAATCTATGTTTCCGAAGGGCAACTAGAAACTATCAACTCCTTCGCTCCCAGTCCCAGCAACGACGTACATAGCTAATTGCAAGATTCAATTGAATGTCCACTTGGTTCACAGTCCAAGACCTTGATTCCTGGGCTGTGTTTTGGTTACTTTGCTTGGGTTCCCAGGAAACCATTATAAAGCTTGCATTTCGAGTTTTGACTTAAGTTATTTGTTTCATTCATTCACATCATGTACGAGTTGGGAGTAGAGAGAAAATACCTATTTGTAAAATATTTACAACTATTAAACCTTTTTCAGAGATTAACCCATTGACTTCCATTCACTACCCACATGAGCTCTGTTTTTTTTTTTAAATGTGATCTCGGTTCTTAAAGTCAATAAGAACTCCTTAGCCTAACATGGACCTTATACGTGATCGACTACTGTTGTTAACAGTCAAGTTACTGTATTTACTCGAATCTAAGATGCCCTCGAATGCAAGGCGCAGGCAGATTTTGAAGCTAACTACTTAGAAAAATTACTTTTGTTCGAATCTAAGGCGCTGGTTTGTTTTACAAAAAGACTAAAATTGCAGGGCCTGCACCTGCTTAATTTTAGTTTTTATTGCCTAACCGAAAATACACATTACTTTATTTACAGTAGCAGTTTCCCCTCAGAGCTGCTGTTTCCCCTGGAAGTTGAAGTTGCCTTCCCTGCCTGGATCGTACCTTACCGCGCATGCGCCGGGCTTCCTTATATAAACCCCCGCGCAGCAGCGGATACCATCATTTCTCCTCGTGCCAGAACCTAGCTCATGGCGGGGAGGCTAGGGCGGGAATAAAGGTAATGTATATTTTTGGTTAGGCAATAAAAACTAAAATTAAGCAGGTGCAGGCCATGCAATTTTAGTCTTTTTATAGCCGACAAAAATATACATTACCTTATTTACACTAGCAGACTTTGTAACCCGGCGGAGGGCTAGGTGCTACCCCTAACAGGAGCTGGGGGCGTAAGTCTGGCATCCCGCGATACGAGACGGCTACCGCAGGCACATATAGCCTTTATGAAGACCCATCTGCTGTCCTGACCACTTTCACTCTGGAGCGGAGGAGGAGTATCCGCCTAGTGGTGAGGGCGGATAAGGATACGTGCTATCCGCCAAGGATGAGTGAGATCAGGCGTGCGGGAGAGTGAATTTGTCATTATTAATTATTTGTCTTTGCTTCATCGCATGCAGGGGTCTGTCAAATGGGGACAAGGATAAGAGATCAAGCGTAAAATGAACCCTCATACCTTGTGAGAAGCTTGGTGGTATGCGAGTCTTGAAATGGCGGAACAGGAGTATTGAATTGTGAAGAGTCAACTCAAAAACAAACAGTATTGTGACACCAAGGCAGTTGAACGAAAGTCTTAGTCCTTAAACCTGCTCGTGCCAATAAATTAGAAATTTATTGGGATGGCCCATGTGTAGTATTGAAACGCCTTTCTAACACAAACTATCTAATCAAGAAGTCTTTTGGTTTGCAGAAAGAAACTGTATCATATAAATCTTCTCAAACCCTATCTGCCTAGGGAAAGGGAATATAATCTCTCTGATCATGTGTGGACCGGTCAGCCTGGAGATAGCCACCTGACAGCCCAGGAGGCCACGGGTCTTTTTAAAAAGACTGGTGATTTGTCCGAATCACAGAAAAACGATTTATTAGAAATATTTGAAAAAGTGGACGGTGTTTTCTCCACTCTGCTGGGTCGTACCGACCTTATTACCCACGACGTTGAACTTGTAGATGCCCAAGTTAAGCCCTGCAAATACTAAACGCCGTGCGAAATTTGAGAGGGATTTAATTGTAACTGAAATCAGGCGTATGCTTGATTTGGGCTTGATTGTTGAAACTGATTCTCCTCATGGATCTCCAATGATCATTGTTCAAAAGGAGGACGCCAGCCCACGTCCCGTAGCTGACTATAGGGAATTAAACAATAACACGGTAACTAAAGATTACCCAATTCCAAATATCGAAGAGTGCATTGAACGAGCAGCCAAGTGGAAATTTATTTCCATTTTCGATTCAAATCGTGGATTTTGGCAAGTGTGCTTGACGCCACAAGCTTATTTAGCTGCCACTATCACAACTCCCATTGTGAAGTTTGCTCCCCTCATGATGAACATGGGGATGAAAAATGCCCCATTTTGCTTCCAAAAGTCACTAGTGGCATGAAGAGTTTGTGACCCCCTTCCAAGACGACACTGCTGTGGGGGCCGAAACGTGGCCACAGCATCTCGATAATGTTCTCAAGTTTCTCCTTGCTGTCAAGAAGGCCGGGCTCACTGTTAACGCAGGAAAGTCGCAGGTCGCTTGTCACAAGGCTACCTTCTTAGGTCATGAGGTTGGCAACGGATCTCGTTCCCCCTTGGAGGTAAAAGTCCTTGCAGTGCAGAAGTTTGCACGTCCACAGACCAAGAAATATGTCCGTTCCTTTCTAGGCCTAGTAGGCTATTACCAGCGTTACATCCCTCAGTATTCAGAAATTTGTGCTTGTCTAACCGACTCCTTAAAGAAGGATGCACTGACCCAGTAACCTGGGATGAAGCAAAGCAGCATGCTTTTGATACTTTAAAAAAAAAACGCTCTAGTGACGTTTTCGGTCTTGAGAGCCCCTGACTTCAATCAAACCTTCATTATACAATGTGATTGTTCTGAGAGAGGAATGCGTTGTGTATTGTCTCAAGAATTTGGAGAAGATGAACACCCCTGTCTCTATGTGTCAAGAAAGTTGACAGCTAGAGAACAGACCTATGGGACTACAGAAAAAGAATGTGCGTGTTTGATCTTGTCAGTTGCTAAATTACGGCCTTACATTTACGGGACAAAATTTATCATTGAGTCAGATCATAACCCGCTACATTGGCTCAAGCAAATGTCTGGAAAAAAAACCCAGATTGCTTAGGTGGAGCCTTACCCTCCAAGACTATGACTATACAGTTCGTTACAAACCTGGAAAGTATCACTTAACCGCTGACACTTTGAGTTGGTATTTTTGTTTAAATTGTATTTTTAAATACTTCGTTTTCAGTGTAAAATTCTGCTGAGAACCATTTATTTATTTCCGAAACTTTTTTTTTTTAATTTTTTTTGTGGTATGTTGAAAGTGCAACCACTACAAAAGGAACTTTCAGCTTTTCCCGTTTCGGAACTTCTCACCTAAATTTTAAGTGCCAATGATTTTATTCTCCCTGTTATTATCAACGCCTTCCTTTGTGGAAGGATATTAACAGAGATTTTAACGACACATATTAAATATTCATTAGGAGTATTCTACGGGAGTTGCAATCTGTCCCCGGTTGGCTCCTCTTAAGTTTTATACGAAATGGTTTTCTTTATAAAAAACCGTCTGTCTACCCCTCTGAGAAAAAGGTTAGCACTGTCGTTAAAAGGTTGTTGGTTTTTATCAACAAAACCTCCCAGCATTGTATTTTTCTTGTATTTTAAGTTATGGGTCCTACCTCAAAACCCTTCTGTGTTTAAAAATTTCTCTTATAAACCAAGTTGTCTGGTAACCTTAAACCATTCTAGTGGGAGTAGTTTAACAGTAAATAGAGCTGGTCGTTTTAAGCGAACCCATAGTATTCAATTTTCTAACAACTAACGCAGTCTAGGTTAATTGAAATGCGGTGGAGGGTTAATTTCGTAGTCATCCCAGATAAAAAAATGACTAGACTTGAGCAGAGGCAGAATCCGTACGGGACATATTACCAAAGCTGTAGACGGCCTCATTTACTTCATACAACGAAACAACCAAATTAACTTTGTAAATTCTAGTGTGTTTCTTGATTTAAATGTCTTTTGCTCAATTCTCTGGTTGCTTGTATGATATTCCTGCACTAAGCAGCGCGGACAGCAACTAATTAATTTTGCAAAAATAGTGTTTCTTTTAATTTTGTAACTTTGAATTTTTCTAAGTCACAAAAACGTTGGTCCCCCAAAAATACAAAACGGCAAAGTTTATTTTTGTAAAAAGTGTTTTAATTTTATTTCTTGTGGATCCGGGGATAAGATACCATCCCATTGGCCTGATAAAAGCCGAGGTAATGCTTAACTCGTGTTGTTCTTGAATTACTTTACATGGCTTGGCAGTCTTGATAGTGGCATGTCTTGTGTGCACTGACCTTTTGTTTTAGCTTCCATTTTGCGTTCACCAGGAACCTCAAATGGAATCCTCTGCGTGGGAGCCTGTAAGGGCTTTTTGGCCAAAACCCTTTTGGAGAGGATACCGGGACTCCAGCTGTCAAAAAAACCTCCAAGTCTTGGTGCCCCCCGCCCCTGACTTGTCCGACCTCCAACTTCAAACTACTGAATCTTCAGGAGTTACCAACAGAATTGACCCACATTAGAAATTCTTAATAGCCACGAATATGAACTTTCATTCTGCGAAAACAGAACTCAAAATTTCCTTCTGGTTCTTCAGCTACAAGCCTAAGAAAAAGACACCAAGCTGTGCCGCGACGCACACACTTCCAGTCATCGTAACTCCAACCAATTTGCATAAATATACTCATCTCTTTTCGATTTTTATAGGCATAAAGCAGACACAGTTTAGCTTAGTTGTGGAATAGGAGGGGCTTCCTTTGCAAAGGTACTTAACCTCATAAATAGGATGTGAACTTGTTGAATGTGATATTTTTTATCTGGTTTTTAGCGCGCACAAATATATGAAAAATTTCCCACTTCCATGATAACTAAGTTCTGCCACTGCAAAGTTAATGCCCCAATTTTAAATGCGTTCTAGCATTTTTCACTAAGTTAATTATTTACTCTTGATATTTTTACTTGCCCCCTGAAGGCCTGAACCCAACCACGTGCTCAAACTTCAAAAAAATATTTAACGGCAATTTTTCCGGACGCCACTTTTTTTTGTTGTTTCTAAATAGTACTACGAAAAATCGCCGAGGGTGACCACCCAACAATTCCCAATGTAATACTAGCTTGCCCATCCTTCTATTAAAATCAGCCAGTATAAAGATCTGTTTTCCATAGCCAAAAACAAGTATTCTGTGCAAAACACTCCCCCCCCCCTAGTATGTGATGCATAACATCGCAGTTTTGGATTTCATTGCTTGTTTAATTTAGCCACAGCGAATTATTCACTGTATGAGCATCTCTACGAGCCTTAAAATCCATATTTTATTTTCACTTGTAAATAGGCCTTTTCCCAAAGTTCCTTTGTGTCAAACACAAACTGGCCGTTATTCCCCAAGCCCCAGTTCCAAAGTCGGCAAACCCTTTGCTGCTTGCACTACCAGCCTGCCCCACCAACCAGCAGTCAGTATTTCCGAAAGTTTCTGCCCTCCTCCAATCACAGAGAGCAGCTCCAAAGGTCCCTTTGTTCCCCTGCTTGAAGGACAGCCGACTCTGTCCCTCCCTCTCCCATTGTTCTCCACCTATATTTTTTCGAATAGCTCGGCTCACAGAGGGTTCACGGACTTGTGGTTGGGCTTAAAAGAGTCCCCCATGTAGTAGTTCTCCTACAGGGAGGCGCTTTCCCTCCTCCTTCCGGTTTAGCTGCTGGCGTAAAATCTCCCACCCCCATGCATCCACAGCACAGCTCACATATCTCAAGCTAGGAGGTGGTCACGCCGATCGGGATAGGAACGATGTTGCCATGCCGGGCACGATGGTTGTGGTTCGTATCGTGCAGTTTAAAATTGAAAATTTTTATTTAGGACCCCAAATCTAAATTCTTAGTTTAATTTTAAAGCAACTCCTAGTTTGATAAATTTATGTTTTAACTTCGTACATCGGCAGTTTCTGAACTTAGTTAATCATAAACGTCAGGGTGGTTCCCTTCCTAAAAACCAAGTCGATCTTACTTATTTTAATTAACTTAATTTAAGTGAAAGTCCTGCTTAAATTGCTAGTGCTCCGTTGAGCCGATCTAGTTTAGATTTAACTGGAAGTTTAGTTGAGTTTGTGGGAGTTTGAACGCAAACAACATACTGTAGGCCTAATTGTAACTTGCGGCTGCATATTATTTTTAGGAGGTTGAAACAGACCTGAGTGAACTTTCTTGATGTGAAAGATTACTGTTTTCTAAATGCCATAGTTCGATGTTGAATTTAATAATGTAAATTCGTTGCTTTACTTAAAGCTTTCAAATGTAAAAACTCGTGTAAAAATCTGAAGTGCTTTTTATATTTTGTTAACTGTCTATAAATAAAACCAAGCGTTTTAAACGTCAGTTGTTTTTACCCCGTTATTAATTCTAGAGATTACTTACGTATGGAGGATAATACGCAAAATTCCAGACTGGCAAGAATGATATAACAATTCTTGGCATATTTTCGATAGTCAATTTGCTGTTGATGGAGAAACCTAGCCGACTATCATCTTCAGGCACGTAATAAAACTCCAAACACTACCACCTATTTACAGTCCATTAGAATTTGAAATTGGCGTTAACTTGGCCTCCGATATTTACAAGGTATATACAATGACGGTGTGCGACGCTATACATTGCCTCCGTTATTTTGAAGGCCGTGATTCCACTTTTTTCTCAGACGGCGTCTGAAATCAGCATCCAGTAGGAACTGGATTGAAGGGTTAGACGGTCCCTGGATATTCATCAGCACGGCCTTCTCTCGGACGTGGTGTTGAATAGCCAGGGATTCGAGGCCCCTCAGGTGCGAGTCTCTGCTCTAGTTTGTAATGAGCAACGTTTCAGTTCCTTCCCAATGGATGCGGTGTGAGGTGTCCATCTGATGCACAGCGATGCCGTTCGTACCTTTCTGGTTCCTAGTATCACTCATCCAAGAGAAGGCCGTGCTGATGAATATCCAGGGACCGTCTAACCCTTCAATCCAGTTCCTACTGGATGCTGATTTCTGAGGCCGTATGAGAAAAAAGTGGAATCACGGCCATCAAAATAACGGAGGCAATGCATGAGCGTCGCACACCGTCATTGTATATACCTTGTAAATATCGGAGGCCAAGTTAACGCCAATTTCAAATTCTAATTGACTGTAAATAGGTGGTAGTGTTTGGAGTTTTATTACGTGCCTGCAAGATGATAGTCGGCTAGGTTTCTGCATCAACAGCAAATTGACTATCGAAAATTCGCCAAGAATTGTTATATCGTTCTTGCCAGTCTGGAATATTGCGTATTTTCCTCCGTACATACGTAATGTCGTCTGCTACGTTCCAGAGTATGAATTTGGACATTTTTAATTGTAGAGTTAAAATATTACGTAAACCCCCTTTTATTCTTAACTCAGGATTTGCTGCAATTAATGTCACTCCACCTGGTGGCAGCGTGTACTGTGTAAAATAGTACTCTTGTTAGCCTACTTAAATTGATAAGATATTTTCGCTCCGTTCCCTACATCGGGCTCGTAGCCACAACTGTGCTTTGATAAACCAACAAATCACCGAAAGTATTATTTTTAACAAGACCGAAGTCTACCTGATGTCGGGGATGTTACAAGCACCTCAGCCGTCGTAGCATCCGCCGTTACAGCGGCAGAAGGGTGATGTTGTGTGGGATGCACAAATTGAAGATATCCGTGGTTAGATTGTGGAGGGAGCTTGATTTCGTAACGCCTTCTTTTCTGATGTAGGCCAGGGCTGTTGTGTTGTCGACCTGGATCTGTATGACTTTGTTTTTGATTAACGGGAGAAAGCGTCGGAGGGCTAGTAGGATTGCTCGTAGTTCCAGTCCATTGATCTGGTCTTTGAGGGTGGCAGGCCAGAGGCCGGAGATTTCCAAGTTGTTTAGGTGTGCTCCCCAGTCAGTACTTGATGCATCTGTGAAGATTCGGAGGTCGGGTGGAGGCTCCTGTAGAGGGAGAGATTTTGACAGGTTTGTGACGTCGGACCACCGGAGGAGGGATTCGAAGGGGAAGTCCTTGTTGAACGGGATCTGTCTGTCCGGATTGTTTTAGTTGATTGAGTGAGATTGTCTATCCGGTGGTGATGGAAGGGTCTTTCCATCATCGACCGTAAGGAACCAGGCTGGCCATTGCGTCCATCTTCCCGATGAAGGAGTTCAACTCCCGGGTGGAGAAGCTTGGTTGGAGAAGAAAGATGGATGTAGGAGGTCTTCTATGCATTCTGGAGACGGGGAAATTGATGACGACCGAAGGTCGAATGCAGCTCCGAGGAAAGTGAAGACTTGTACTGGGAGGAGGCGTGACTTTGATACGTTTACGCCGAAACCCAGACTGTTCAGCAAGGAGATAGTCCTGTCCCTGTTGAGTTCCAGTTTGAAGGGATCTGGGTTGTTGAGGGCCCAGTCGTCGAGATAGGCGTTGGCCTGTATTTGGTGTTGATGAAGGTTTGGTGTTGATGAAGGATTGGTTTTAGAACTAGAGTAAAAATTCTTGGGGCTGCGTTCAGGCTGAAGGACAGGCAGCGGAATTCGTAGACTTTCCGGTCGTAGATGAAACGAAAGTAATGGGTTATTGCCGGATGAAGGGGGATGTGAAGGTAAGCGTATTCCAGATCGATGGTGACTGTCCAGTCGCTTTGCTTGAATGATTGGCGGATGGAGTAGAGTTTCCATTTTGAAGTGTTCGTTGTGAATGAACTAGTTGAGAGGTTTCATGTTGAAGATCAGACGAAAGCCCCCTTATTTCTTGGGGCGGGTGAAGATTGAACTGTAAAAGCCCAGCCCTGGATTGAGGAGTTGTCGGATCGCCTTTATCCGCAGTAGTTCCGATACTTCGTAAGACAGGGACGATGTCGTTTGGGGCGAGAGGTCCCACGGAGGGGATGGCGATAGCGGCGGTTGATGTAGGAACGTCGGACGAAAGCCGTGTTTTATTATCGATAGGATTTCCAGGTTGGGGGTCAGTTCTTGCCAGGCTGGGAAATAGTAGCGTAGTCTGGCCCCGACAGGGAGACCAGCTAGGCACAAGGCGTCATTGTTGGTTTTTGCGGTACATGCTTCTACCCACAGGGGATGAGACTCGGCTCCTTCGGTCGGGGGTGGCAGCGCGCTTCTGTTGGGAGCGTTGGCCGGAGCGGGAGCTAGGAGCGTCGGTCCGAAAAGGCTGCTGATTCCGCTGCTGATAGGCGGCAGTGTCGTTCGGGCGGCTGGAGATAGATGACGCCGTATTCTTGTGCCAATCGTCTGGGGGACGGGGGTTGGCTTGTTTGTTCTTCGAGAACGGGCGGATTGAACGGGCTTTTGCGGCATCAGTTTTCTCGAAACGTCAAGGTGAGACCAAGTGTGGGGATTAACCCACGGAAGAGTGTTTCCGACTCGTGGATCGGTTGATTTCTGAGTCGGTGTCGTGTGGAGACGTTTAGGTTGTTTGCGGACGACAAGGCTATGTCGCGGAGGAGAAGGGTGTCGTTGAACAGCGCTCTCGTTGCCCAGTTCATAGCGTGGTATGTAGCGAAGTTAGCTTTTTGGAAGAGCTGAGAAATTAGGGACTCATCCAGAGTGACATCGGACAAAAGCTTTTCACATAGAGCGTTAATGGCAGTATGGAAGACATCTGCTTGAGAGGCCGCACGTAAGCTTAGCCGAAGGCACTTGTCATTTTCATACAGAACGAAGGTTGGGACGTCAGCTTTCTTGGGTATTGACGAGGTCCCGAAATCCATCTTGATTTCGCTGCAAACAAACTCGCACTCTGGGTAGGTGTCAAAGTTGCGGGGGTTGGTGGCGCCATCTCTAAAGGATCGAAAGAAGTTGTTTTCGTGGCCAGGGCGCGGCGTAGGAGGTTCTTTGTCGAAGAGAAGGGGATTGCCTTTGCCTAGTATGGAGCCTTCGTTACGGAGGAGACACGTTAGGAGTGTCGTTGATTGACCCAGGAGGCAGCGGGGCTTGGTGTCTTTGTCCCGTGAGGCAAATCCAAGGCCTGTCGTTAGGCCACGGTTGAAGACAGGGGCGTCCGGCATCTTAATGGGCTTGAACAGGAAGCAGTACGGGACAGTCTGCTCGACAGTCTTTAAAAGAGCTGCGAGCGACAGGGTGGATTCATCTGGGGTGTCGTCCGGGAACCTAATGTGCTTCTCGGCAGCAGGGGTGGGCGACAGAGGGTGACGCGACGACAGTGTGTCGTCCGACTTGCGCTTGGGTGCCGTAGCCGGAGGAGAAGAAGCGACACGCCTGTGCCCTTCGTGGCTTGACGTGGACGCAACCCAGTCCTGGGTACGGGCCTTGCGTACCGATGACGTGCAGGAAGGAGGCGGCATCGGATTGACTAGGAGGTGACGGACGGTGTCATGTAAGATTTCCTGTACGACACTGTGGCTGACGCTGGGGCCTTTCCGGGAGGAATTGGACGACAGGTCGAGCGGCGAGTTCTGGTCAGGAGAGTGGATAAGTGTCGCATGACGGAGGTTCCGCTTGGCAGCTCGGTAGGAGTCCTTGGCGACTTGAAGGTCGTGCTGAAAGGACGACAGGTCCAGCGGGGCGGGAGGCGGCGTGCGCTGGCCCGGGAGGAGTGGAGAGGCGGGCGATGCGACAGCAGGAGCAGACGTGACATCGGGAGGTGTCGTGCGGGCTGGGTCGTAAGAGGCGAGGTTGAGGGTGAAAGCCCAGCGGCTGCCAAGATCGAAGTGAGCAAGAGCACGAGGATGAGTGTCGGACGAAGGATGGGCTTTCGAAGCGGTGGCCATCTTTGGCGAGGAATCCAATTTTCCAAACGACAGTCAGGGAACCGGGGAGCGAGGTGGCGTGGAGACACCTCTGGAGGAAAATGAATGCCGATAGCATGCGCGCTGTCGCTTTTATAGCATGCGCGGTGGGATATGCAAACAGGCGTCTACAAGCCGGAAGTAACATGCAGGGGAACATCACATTCGAGGAATGTAATGCTAAAATTACCAGGTTAAGTTGTTTTGGCAATAAAGAAACCAAAATCGACCAGGTGCCCCAGGTATTTTGATGTTTCTATACGCCGACGAAATTTCTAGCATTCCAGTAGACTTCGTCAAATTAGCAGAGGGTACCACCTGGCGGGCCCTAGGGTTGCGACCTGGCTCCCCCAAAAGTATAGAACTTCTCAACAACCAGAAGGTGAATGGTTCCATAACGAAAGGGGTTGCATATCCTTACGGGGGTTTCAAAGAATACGTCTGACGGCCACGAAGGGTCCAAGGCGGTAGAGTCCGTCAGCCTGAGAGGACATGTCCCGAAGATAATGGGGCGTGAAGACAGTAGTACTTCTCCAAGATGCCGCTTCAAGAATATCGGAAAATGGGAATGTTACTGTGGAAGGCCCCCAGGTCGCTGAAATGGTTCCGAGTTCATGGGCGGCGGTTATCCTGATGTTGTGGTTGGTGCAATTGATGCCCAAGACTTATAAGCGTGAAAAATGACGACCTTAAATCAAAATGTAATTATCCGAGCGAACGTCTCACCAAATGCAGTCGTAAAGGAGAGGAAGAGTTGTGAAAGACCCTTGCGAAGGGGTTTAGGGTTCTTCAGATAGCAAAGAGCTCGTACTGGTATAACTGACGTTCAGGTTTATTCCTAAGAATGATGGATTGCGCCGGAATGATGAATGGAAGAGACCGTTTCGAAGGTTTCTGTGTCATGGCCTGAAATGAAGCGTGAGGAGTCAAGGTGTAGCCTTTGAAGTTTGCAAGGAAGAAACAATCGGCGGCAGTGGCAGATAGAGCTTGAATTTGGCTTGGTCAGGTGGCTAAGGTGGCATGAAGAAAGTGGTTTGTAAGCACCGCCATCAAGGAGGTGTGAACGATGGCGACATCCCAATCTGGGAACAGTTGGCGTGTGACCGGTCGTTCGATGTCGAAGGACTTGACGAGGGCAGAGATGCGAAAGTCGTCTAGGAAGTAACAGCCCGCAACCTTGAATACAGAATGAAGCGCCGAACGGTAAATAAAAATTGTAGAGCCTTTGAAGCCTTCCTTGAATAGGTCGTTGAGGAACGTCAGGAAGTCTGGAAGAGACGGATTGACTGGACTGACTTTCCGTAGGAGACACCAACGAAACCACCGTTGCCAGTGACTGTCCTAGATTTTGTTGGTAGACGAATGGACAGCCTCAGATGCGATAAGGGAAGCCTGTTCCTCAGAAACATATAGCCTACGCAAATTTTGGGCGAAACAATTATGCCAGCAAACCGAGAATTACTAAGTAACTTTTTTTTGTCTGTTGTTAAGTGTTTGAATTTGGTGTAAGATGAATTCGTAGGCTACCAAATTTTGGGGTTTAATTTATAGGTCTGTTGAAAATTATCTCTGGTGTGTACCCTAATCTATCCTCTATGAAGACAACATTTGAGATAATATTGAGTTGGTGTTTTTTTGTATAGAGTTATTTCTTAAAGTTGGCAAAAACACTTAAAATTAACACACCGTTGTGTATGAATGAGGAGTTCACCTTTTGGTGCTTGAATAAAAGTGTATATTTTGTTATTGAACCTTTGGCTTTCCATTGCATGAGTACCGCTCACGGGTGCTCACGGGTTGTGGTGAGGAGACGTATGATAGCAGCCGCCCGTGTAGTTTCAGTGAGTACGGCTGAGGGTGGTATCGGGTTCCGCAAAATAGGGTGAGTAGATCTGGAACGACCAAGAGACAGCGTGGTAAATTAACAAGGAGGCCCAGAAGTTGGGAGAACCATGTGGCAGCCGGCCAATTCGGTGCTGTCAGAAGGAACAAGCCAGGGAACAGAGCAATCTTGCGGAACACGAGGGGAAGAAGTTTGAACGGGGGAAATAGGTATCCGAATAGGTGATCCCAACGATGGGTTAGCACATCCACTGCCCAAGTCCAGTCGTCGGAGACCAGGCTGACAAACTGGCGAAGTCTGGCATTGTGCTTCGTGGCGAAAAGGTCAACCACGAGGAGACCCCAAATGTTGAATAGAGATTCGTAGATGGATGTTTTCAGAGTCCATTTGCTGGATGACATGGATCGGCGAGACAAAGTTTTCGTAGTTTAGTTTTACAATTGCAGGAACCTACAACTACTTGCAAGCAATAGATATTTGTTAGGGTGCACAGAAGCGTCGTTCATTTCATCCCTCGGATGGGCCACTCGACCTCTCTTTAAGTTCGTCGCGCCGTTTGTCTACTCCACCATAATCCGTTGGTGTGGATCCTCCAAACAAACCTCTCTTCAAGGAAACTGTTCACGTTCTCATTGATAAAGCCCTTCGTTTCTTCAATCGCAAGCATGAGGCTTCGCCTCATCATTCGTCCCCGACTCAGCACACGTACAACTGGGTAGCTAATATAGCGTCCGCTGTTGGCCCGCACAAACGCGATGTTCGTCCCTGGATGTTGCAACGTCCTTTGCATCGTCCCGATTCGCACGTTTGTATCGCTTCACTGCCGTCCATCTAGTGACCTTCGGCCTTCCGATCGCTGATGCCTCCTCTCTACTTCCCCGTCCTCCTCGTCCTATTACTATTTCTAATGGCAGCGACTCTGACGTCCCTGTAGAAGATGCTCACCATCCTTCAAGCATCTCTGACGACTTGGGTTCCCGACACGCTCACTTCGCTACATCGTTCGGGAAGACCCGGACCCCTCAGAGATTTCCCTACCAGACCTGAAAAGCGTAGAGGACATCATTCGGACCGTTTCCTCTGCAAACCTTCACCCTCCACAACCGATGCTGTCAAAAACAGTGGTCTATGCTGGTTTTGGCTTTGGCCTTCGCGACCGCCATCCTCATCAACAAGTGGTCCTCGGCAATCAACGACCCTACTTACGACCCTCATTCGTAAAGAGGGTCTGCTTCTCAGCAAGGGAGACCCGTTGGAACTCGACAAGGACCCTCCTCCTCCTCCGCGTCCCGGTCACGCGACTTCTTTCTTTGGATCTACTGGGGATGGCCCCGCTAACCCACGGAATTTTGACACTTACCCTAGTTCGGAATTTCTTACTGTGAAAGCCACGATTTGGACTTCGGTACTGCCATATTCATTCCACAAAAAGTGTCCGTGTCTTTGGCTGTCCATAAAAACGACGACCGGCTCCTTCGTCAAGACCTCCGTGCTGCTTCCCAGGAGGACGCACTTTGTGAAAAGCTCTCTTCCGTACCACCTCCACCTTCTCAATGTTCCACTCCATAAACTGGTTTACCAGGGCTCTTTTTAACTTTTTGGGACGTCACCTTCGACACTGCACCCATCTCAATGACTCTGCATGCCACGAGCTTTGCAACCAGCCACTTCACGAATCCGACAACCTTTTTAAGTGTCTCATTCCGAAGCTCGCACCACATCTCGACATCGCTCGTACACCGAATCCTTCTCGGCCCAAGCAGTCACGTTTCTTTTTCAAGAATTTGTCTCTGCCCTTTCGTACCAGCCCCAAGGACAACTGACACTCTGCTCCTTCGCAAGTCCGGCCAGAAACGACCAACTCAACCCAACCTCCATTGGACAACACACCCTTTTGCAGCAACGGCCCCAGTTCTACCGCCGACAGAAAAATATTGAACACAAATATTCCACATGTGTGATCACTGTCTTCATCCGCAATCAGTTCCCGTCAAATCCAGACGAAATTCCAGACAGAGAGCGAAGAGTGCCCAAGGAAGCTAAACGATGAGTTGGCGCCGATGAAGAGTCACTGGTGAGTACACATCCTTTCTCAGCGAGGGAAAAAAGTGCTTTCCTCAACGAAGGGGCAAATGCCTTT